>VUQH01071121.1:0-14604 GCA_015106775.1 Etroplus canarensis | reverse complement strand
AGTCAGCTGGTGACATTTCTTCCCTCCTAGATATTCCACCATCAGCTGGAAGTCTGAAGCATTTAGGAACCACAGCAACTCAGCCACCAAGTGTCAGACCACGTCAAGTTACAGAGCGGGGTCACCGAGTGCTGATGAGCAGAGTGTGGAAAAGTGTCCAACACTCTGCAGAGTTCCAAACCTCCTGTGGCATTAACATCAGCACAGAAACTGAGCACCAGGAGCTTCATGCAGGCCTTACATCACCAAACACAAAGCTGAGTGTCAGATGGAGTGGTGCAAAGCAAGTTGCCACTGAACTATGGAGCAGTGGAAACATGTTCTCGCGATTGACCAATCACACTTCTCTATCTGGCAGTCTGATGGACCAGTCTGGATTTGATGAATTCCAGGAGAATGTTACCTGGCAAGCTCCATAAAGGCATGGTTGGAGGAGTTTGGTGTGGAAGAACTTGACTGGCCCACACAGAGCCCTGACCTCAACCCCATCCAAACAGAACAGAGATTGTGAGCCAGACCCTCTCACCCAACATCAGTGTCTGACCTCACAGATCAGACACTCCAACATGTTGTAGAAAGCCTTCCCAGCAGAGTGGAAGCTGTTCCAGCTGCAGGGGGACCAACTCCATATCAAAGCCTCTGTGTTTAGGATGGGAGGTCAGAGAAGCTGCTGTAGGCAGCCTCATACTTATGTATTGTATATTTAAAATTTGGGAGTTTTGCCAATCTAAACTAAATAAAATAGATTGTGGCTTATTTTTATTCCTTACAGTTAAACTTAACCCACTCATGAGAAAGAACAGTGTGGGACAGCCCCACACAAACCTTTCACCTGTTCTTGTTAAATGTAAGAACCATCAGGTTTACCCCCTTGTGAGAGTGTGATGCAGGTTTTATTTCTCCAGAGTAAAATGAGTATATATTAAGGTTAGAGTGAATCTGTTTGTGCTCTCACTGTCTTCACTTCCTTTTCTGCACACAGTTTCCAGTCTCTTGCCTCGTCCTTTAAAACCTCCATTTAGTGTGTAACCGCATAATACAGCGCGGCTTTCCATAGAAGAAGACTCAGACAGTAAATGTGTCGTTTGATGTCGTCATGCCTCGTATTTGTGCAATCTAAAACAGGCTGGTTGGAAACTTGTATTACTTTCATTTTTCATTAAATTTTATCTGTTGTTCACTTGTGGTGCGTTCTGTTTGGGTGGTTTGGAGGACTGCAGATGCCAAAAGTGATAACATAAAAAAGATAACCTTAATTAACTCAAAAACCAAGTTTCATAATCACAAATAATTTAAAACCTCTTTAAAAAGATAATCAGAATATACATTTTCTGTATTTTGCCCTTGAGCATAGAGGACCAAAACTTCCAAAACTGAAAATAACTCAAACTAAAGATGATGATATAGAAAAATTGGCCCATAAAAAAAAATCATAAATAGATCTTAATCTTCTGTTTCTGCTTTTTACACTTTTGTTTTATGCGCTTGTTGGGCCTGTATGGAAGATTATTATTATTGTTATTTATAATTGATCAGAGTATTTATTCACATTGGGGTTCTTGCTTTAAAATGTCTTTTTTCATTTTTTTTGTTTTACATTTGTTTTCAGGAATGTATGGAGGACCAAAAGCTCTAAAAAATAAAGTAAAAGTGCCATTAAGTCAACAAAAGTAATATTAAAATAATCAGGCCTCTTAGTTTATTTATTTGCATTTTTCAGAAATTTCATCGAAATTTTTTGAAAGTATGAAATATTTAATTAATGTGTTCTGAGCTTGCTGTTGGACTGGTACAGAGGGCTAAAACTAAATCAACAAAATTAGAAATAATTGACTAAAAATAAAATGCCACAGCTGCACCCCAAGTATTATTCCAAAATAAAAGCCTGTAATGGATGTTGGTCTTGTGGTTTATTTTGTGTATGGAGGATCAGTTTCACGCTTCGTTTCTTCTCGCTTGTCTTGCAGCACCTGATGAAGGGAGTTCACTACCGCTGGGGGTTCTTTGCTCCCAGTGGTCCTGCGCTGGATGAAATCAGGGACATGGTGCACGCAGGACAGGTAGGACGCTGGATTTGACCTTTTTTACTATCGTGTTTGAGCACATTACGTGAGCGACTCACAGTGCCTGTCAGACTTTTAAACTTGTCACAGAGTCACTGACGCTGTGGGAGCAGACAGACTGTGATGCTTTACGTCACTCCTGATAGGAGAAGCATTCACAGAACACGAGTATAAAACCTTTAAAGGTGACCTACTCTGCTCGTTTACTGTCATGCTTTAGCTCTTGGGCTCCGCCAAGTGGCGTTCTGATGTCACTGATCTCTGCTGATCCTCGCTGCTGCTTCAGGTCGGTTTGTCCTGACTTTACTCACATGTGCAGGATGCAAAAGACCCGAGCGTCACCTTCTCCTCTGTCCTGAGGTCATTTCTTTCACCACAGCTTGTCAGAAATATTGCTGCTCAAAGGGAACCAGTTTGGGTCAAAGATTTTTAATTTAATATCAGAAAAAGAAGCAGCTAAAAACCAGAGAATTTGGGGAATTTTCAGCTCCGTTGGTTTTAGTCTTTGACTGAGTATTTTTTGCACATTTCTCATATTACTGGGTCTCACCCGGCCTGCGTCTTTGCATCCTTTATTTTGATTGGCTGTTTTCCACAAACAGTTGCTTCATAATTTGATTGTTGAACAAAAAAATTAAATGATATCATATTTTTATATATATTTTCAAAATTTTTCCATTTCCATGTTTTGTGCTTGTAGTTGGAAGTATGGTGGACCAAAGCTGCCAAAATTAACTTTATTAAAAAAAAAAAAAAAAGATAAATTCACTCAAAGTCTGCTTGTTCCCCTTTGAGGCTTCCTTTATTTTGATTGGCTCTTTTCTACTGGCAGTTGCTTTACAATTTGATTTTTTTAGCAAAAGAATTAATTATATATTTTTCATTTCTGTAATTTGTGCTTGTAGTTGGATGTGTGGAGGACCAAAGATGCCAAAATTAAAAATACTTCTAAAAAAGATAAATTTACTCAAAATCTGCTCCTCCCCCTTTGAGGCATCCTTTCTTCTGATTGGTTGTTTTCTACCAACAGTTACCTCACAATTTGATTGTTTAGCAAAGAAACAATTAAATTATATTTTCATATATATTATATTTTCTAAATTTTACATTTTTGTGTTTGGCACTTGTAGTTGAATGTGCGGAGGACCAATGTTGCCAAAATTAAAAATAACTTTTGTTAATTAATTAATAAATTTTTAAACCTGTCCTGTCTGGCAGATTTAGCAAGCAGAATCATATGAATTCCCTGTTGTGCCAAATACAGAAAACTTATAAAAAGATAAATTTACATAAATTCTGCCTTCTCCCCGTTTTGGCTGTTTTCCACCAACATCCTCCTCTGCTCATTAGCGCCACCTCCTGCTCCTCCTGGAGTTTACAAACTTAAAACATACTGAAACAATGTAAAACATAATTTCTGGTTCTCAGTTGGAAATAAATCTGATCTGGCTGAAAATCATTCGGGGCTCTTTTGATGAAAGAGTCGACTGTCGTGGTCCAAACATTTTCTTCAAAAGTCACAGGTGGAGCAGGTGGGTGGGGCTTCTGTGTCTCTGACATCATACAGATCCCAGAGAAGAAAAAAGTGAGCAGTCTGCAGCCTGAGTGTTTGGCTCAGGGTTACTCCACAGACGCTGATCTCATGTTGTGTCCTCTCTCTCAGATCCGAGCCGTGGTGGAGGAGACGTTCAGCTTCTCGCAGGTTCCTCAGGCTTTTGAGAAGCTGGAGAAGGGCCACGCCCGAGGAAAGACGGTAGTCCAGATCAGCAAAGCGGGCGATGACGTATAGCGCAGACCTTCGTGAAAAAGATTGAATGCAAAAGCCTCGGCTTACGAAGTGCGATCATGACTTTATCAGACTCTGTCCATAAACTTCTAAACACGCTGGTTTGAAACTCAGCTGCGTCTCCTCTGAGGTCGTCTCCTCGTGCACCTCTGGACCACTGTGTCCTGGATAAGGTGAACTGGCTTCAGGTGAGGCCAGGATGTCATAAGACCACCGCAGGGTTCAGTGTTCCAAACGTCCAGGAGGAGATCTGTCTGTCTGTCTGTCTGTCTGTGCCTCTGTACGTGAGGAGCTTTAACAGACGTGCTGAGCTGTTGTGAGGAACACTTTGAGATTTAAGTTTTGTTCGGTCTTGATAGAAAAAAGCTCTGAAATCAAAGTTGTGTCGATGTCGCCGCCGCAGGTTCGCCGTTCGCTGGATGCCCTTCTTGGACTGTTTTGTGTTATATGGTCCTTTTAACAGCAACAAACTGAAACACACAAAAGTTCTTACTTCTCAGGGGAACAAGTTAGACGCGATGCCTTTCACCCACAAAGGACGCTTCATATGTCCCAGACCGGGACCAATGTCTTTGTGGGTAACCCGGACCAGTCTGGGTGAACTCAGGAATCAAGCTGACGCGCTGAAGACGTCGCACTTCCCCTCATGATTACTGGAAACATCAAACACTGGAAAAGGGGCCTGAAATGTGATCCAGATTTATCTTCTGTCTTAATGTGGACTTGTGCTTTGGTCACGACTGGTAAATAAAACGGTGACGTTTGTCTCATACATATAAAATGTCTCCATCTTTAACACTTTTTTCCCGGTAAGATCCAGAAGTCCTGTTCATATTTGGGTTAGAAAGCTGCGACTGAGCTGCTTTGTGATTGGTGTGAACATGACCTCAGAGGGGCGATGGCTCTGATAGACCAATCAGGAAGGTCAACGGTGCAACACACCAGGAGACGGCTTTCATGCGTAGATAAAGGAGTGATTCTCTTCGTTCTTTTCATGGACAGAATTCCCAGGCGCATCACGGGAGCGGTTGTCTCAGGATCTTGCCTGGTTCTGCTGGCTTCATCACACCACGACCAGCAGCTCACACCTGGAGATCACTTTGAGAATTAGCACCAGTCTGAAAGCAGCAGGTGTCCAGAGGCGCACGTGAAGACAACCCTGAAGGGGAGACCAGCCAGAACTGCATCAGCTGTGATTTTGATTGAGTCTCATTTTCTATCCAAAGTCCGTTTCCGGAGGTTTGTACGGTGGTTTGTTTTTCTACTAGAACCTGAGCAGAAGCACTACAGCTGCTGTCGCCAGCCTTAAAATGTTTGAAAATAAAAAGCTCCTTCTTAAAGGAACGTCTGTTACCTGTCAGTGTGTTGAAAACCAGAAACAACAAAGACAAAATCACTTTGATTTTAATGTGTAACAACTTTCTCACATATGTACAACCAGATCTAAACTGAAAGTCTTTACAGTTTGAGGAAGAGCCTAAAAAGACATAAAAACTTTACAACAGATCATTTTGATCCACAAAAAGGTTTCGGAGTGTAGGCACGTCACACGTCGGCATCGATCCACGGACCCAGGAAGAGAAAAAGTACCGGAAATGTAAAGAAAAGTGAGCATTAAAACTGGGTCTGGGTCTCACTGCGCACCAAACACGGAGAGTCTTTGGTTAGGTTTTATTTCATCAGAGTGCCTCTGAGCCAACACTGAGCTCCACGGTGGAGCTGCGCCTCAGGGCCCAGCCTCCTGACGCAGCTCCATCAGGAGGCTGAGCGGCACAAACGGCCGTCACAGCAGCTCCAGACTCCACCTCTGGCTCAACTTTCGCTCGTCAAACGTGTTGAGGATCACCTGGTTCTTGTCGTACTGATGGCCGCCTGCAGAACCAAGACAAAAAAAAATGCAGCTGATGAAGTGAGTTTTTAAAACGGTCTTAAATTCAGCAGCTGAACTCGTCTTAATTTAATCTACTCAGTTTTCTGCTCAAATGTTTCAGTTCCAAGAAAAATGAACAGAAAGAATCAGGCCTGCAGTATTAAAATATCCAAGAAATGAGTTTGTTAAATAAGGCGTCCTGGATCAAAATCATGAAAAAGAACTAAAACACAACAGAAGGAAACTGGTGGAAACAAAGAGGAGAAGATGGAAAGGATGAGGTGTGGAAGAGTTGATGGGTGAGAAGATGGAGGAACAGGAGGAGAAGGATGAGGAGTTGGTGGATAAGGAGAAGATGATGAGGTGGAAAAGAAGAAGTTAAAGGTGTAGAAGTTTGAGAACCTGCAGGTGGAGAAGTTGAGGACAAAGAAGAAAGAGAAGAAGCTGAAAAAGGTTAAGGGTGCAGGAGTTGATAGATGAAAAGTTGGAATAATAGGAGGGGAAACGAGGAAAAGATGAAGTTTGAGGAAAAGTTTAAAAAGAAGGATGATGAGGCAGAAGAGAAGGATGAGGAGAAGATGAAGAAGTGAGTTTAACAGAGGAAACTGTCCTGATGCGTTGATGTGAAACACGTGACGTGTCGCGCTCAACCAGTCTCGCTCTGTCCTGACCTGTCAGAAGCACCTGGACGAGGACATGTCCACATTTGATGCTTTTGGTCTTAAATGAATTAAAACGTTCTTCAGAAGTTTCAAACTGAACGTGTTTGTAGAGGCCAAGGTTACTATGGTTAACTAAACTAAAAACTAAAACTACATGTGGAAAATAATTTTATGAAATAAAAATAAAAACTAAATTAGAAAATACAAAACTATAATAACTCTGGTAGAAGCTCCACAGCAGCTCAGAGCAGATAAAAATGTCCTGCATCTCCTTCATGCTCCAGCAGAGGGAGCTGTTACAGCAGACTGCCGCTGTTAAAATGTGTTTAGGAGTGAGGACAGGGCCGTCTGACCTTTAACCTCCAGGATGAGGTCCGGCTGGAGGTGGTTGCGCACCACGCCGTCCGGGCTGATGCTCCACAGCTGGTTGTCTTTGCCTCGCTCGGGGGAAACGCAGAGCCGGCAGCCCGCCATCATCACGTTGCCCGCAGTCTCCAGGAAACAGTCGTCCACCAGCTGAGGACGAGGAGAAACCGTTAGACTCATCATCAGTACCTGGAGCAGCAGATGACTTCATATTCCCAGGCACGGACCCACGCCCTCCTGCGGCGTACCTTGCAGGTGAGAAGTCCGTCCCGATACAGCCACACCTGCTCCACTCCCCCCGTCTCCTCCACAGCCTGAACCCTCAGCAGCTTGATGTCGTCCAGCGTTCCCATCAGAGACATCACACATCCCGTCTCCCTGTTCCTCAGCCGGAAGTACGCCGGTTTCTGTTCGTCGGAGGGAAAGGTGTAAAATAATTTAGTCGTCTTCAGTTTGTGTTTATTGACCAGGGCTGAAAAATGAAGCTGCAGTTCCTGTCATGTCCACTTGAGCTCCCAAAAGTGAGTCTGTCCCCATAGACTCCCATGTTAGAATATTCACCTGGCAGCTCCACCCTGTCAGCCATGACAGCCTCTGCCTCTAAAGACAACCTGCGACAAAAACGTTAGCAGGTGAGGTTAAGTCCATCTTTTATATACAGTCTATGGGGTTGGACTCACTTTTGGAGCCTCGAGTGGACATGAGAGGAATCATCAGTCCTGGAGGCAACATCACAGCTGACAGATACGCCTGGAGGAAGCAGAGCGGGTAGAAACGCGAGCAGACTCAGATGCTGCTTCCTCAGCCAACAGCTGGAACATCTGAGCAGGAAACGTAAGGAAGCGTCCTCTGCCGGTTCAAAGACTCAGCACTAAAATAAGTGTGTCCCGGTGTCTTTTGATTGCCCTGCGTACTCCAGGTAACACTGAGTCCTGATTGGCTCATTTATCTCCTTTCATACCTGCAGTAATGGACGGAGGGATCCTATTCGCCGCCAGCCGCTACACTGGAACAGGTCGGCCAGTTCGCTTGGTTGGAGGAACAGCTGTCGACCTCTGTAGTTACTGCCTTCATACAACACCCACCTGGACGGACGGACGGACAGACAGGAGTTCCTCACATCTTTAACAGGATTAAGTGTGTCTGTAAAAACTAAGCATTTATCAGCGTTTAAGGGAATCTGATGAGAGCTTTGCTAAAGATGACATGAACTCAGGGTTTATCAGTCACACACAGATCGGTGGGCGAACCTGCACTTTTATACCAGGCCAAGTATAACGGTTAGCATAGAAATATTTGCAGGCAACAAAAAACGCAGAAAAAATTGCTCCTAAGAATTCACATTCACTGGCCACTTTATTAGGTACACTGGGTCAGCCCCCCCCGCTGCTTTCAGAATTTGGGGCACAGATTCAGCAAGGCTCTGGAAAAATACTTTGGTCCATATTGACGTGACAGCATCACACAGTGGGTTCACCACTACCAACACTCAGGTAGGCTGTGGGCTTTAAACCATGAGAAAATCCCCCCACACCATCACACCACCAGCAGCCTGAACCTCTGATAAAGGCAGGATGGATCCAACTCTGACCCAGAAACAGAGACTCAAAAGACCAGACCAGTTTTCTAAGCAGTGGCCCTTTGAGTTCCTGTTGCCTTCCTATCAACTCGGAGCAGTCTGTCATCACCCTCTGACCTCTGACCTTTTATTTGCTCTTCTTCAGACCATCTCTGTAAACCCTCAGATGGTTGTGTGTTAAAATCCCAGCAGATCAGCAGTTTGTGAAACACTCCAGCATGAGCTCCAGCAGCTCATCTCCACCACGTCTACGTCCTTAAATGTGCTGAGCTGCTGCCATGTGATTGGCTGAATGAATAATTGCATTAATGAGCACTAGAACTGGTATACCTAATAAACTGACCAGCAAACGTGTCGTGCATTGACGTCCATGACTCACTGCAGTGGCTGTATTGCCCCAGCAGGGGGCCTCGTCCCACAGATTAAGGACCACTGGGCTGAAGTAGGTGTTGAGTTTAAAACCGGGCCACTATCTGCCCCCTGCAGGCAGGTAAGTTCTTTGCTCACATTTGCAAAAATATTTAGTAATTGGTGTTTGATGGCATGCAGGGGTTTTTCCTGAACATGAAACAATCTCAGAGCCCACCATATTAATAATCCAAACAAAGTGGAAGAGTTAATGAGTCACTTACATTCCTCCCTCCACCACCAGGGAGCGTACATGAGCACCCAGGCCTGCCTGCAGCAGGTTCATGGCTCCGTGCGTCAGCACGACCCTGCGACCTCTGCAGCCCACCTTAGTGAAGAGGACGATGGATGGAAGAGAGAACTCCTGAAGGACGAGAGAGGGAGTTAGGTTCAGGCAGAGCGCCGCAGATGCTGAAGAGACCTTCACAGAGGAACACTCACAGGTCCTGCCGCCTGAAAGGACTGAACGCTGGCGTCTGAGGACAGGAAGCCCATGGCCTCGGGGTCCGGGTATTCTCCCTCCTCCAGGACGTACATGTTCCCCGTGAACTGGGCTCCCTCAAAGGCCACCCAGCTGACACACAGAGACGCACGTTCAGCAAAGCCGTGCAGAATCTGACCTTCATACTATCAATATTTTCGGCGCTGACCCGTGAACGCCACGTTACAGTTTACGTCTTACAGTTAAAATGCAGGAAATGAATTCCATAAAGTGGCTGTTTGGAGCCGGAAATGTTGCTTTCAGTGGTCGCTCAGACGTGCCTACCTGCCAGCCAGCACCTTACAGGACCTGGGTGTGAAGTCATCATCCAGAGCTGCCGCGCTGTCCTCGAGAGACACCAGCCTCCCCTGGAAGTCTGGTTCAGAGTACAGCTGGACCTGCAGGAGACATCCAAACAGCGTCAGCGGGACACACAAGCACAGAGAGCTCCTGCTCTCTGCAGAACACAGAGCTGCGCATGAGGAGGCGGTACCTTGTATTTGGTGGCTTCCATCAGCAGGTCCTGCAGAGCAAACAGGGGGGAGGAGTTAGAAACACAGCTCTACGATGCTCCGTCATGTGTTTAACTGATGGTTTCTTACGTGGAACACGGGCTGTATGGATGCCATCCTGAAGTTCTGAGACCCCCAGTCCTCCGGGTTTGCATACATGCCTTTCTCCAGGACGTAGAGCTCGCCACTGAATCCAGGCTTCTCAAACGCCACCCACCTGCAACAACAAAGACACCATCTTAAGAAATGACACAACCAGGCTCGCCGCCGCATCCTGCAGTCGGCAACTCCAGCCACCGGCCATTGAGTTAGCCGCTCCTCTGCTGCTTCTAGGCCAATCAGGGACGTCAGGGCAAACATCTGGAAACTCCTTCATAAACACTGTTCATCTCAAACTTCAACTTAATAAGTAAATGTGATGCTTATTCCTCAGCCAACATTTTCAGAAAAACAGCCTTGCTTTTGTAACAGTGTGTAAGAAAGTTGTGGCCACGGCTGAGCTCCTCTGGATCTCCTCCAAATGCTGATCTTTCATTTCCAGGAAGCAGAGAGTCTGAAAAACTAAGGATGAATTTCCTGCCTCCAAATGAGTCTGTGAATTTTCCTGATATTTTTGGCCATTTGAGGAATAAAAAGGTACGTTAAGCTGGAATAAATGAAACCCCACGTGGATTCCTACCATCCACAGCAGGACAGACAAACTGGTGTCAGACGTGAAGAGTCTGAGCAGCATCAGCTCCATAAGAGGAGGAAGTTCACGTCACTGAGAGGCCTCAGGTAACCCTAACTGACCAGCTCAGACACACGACTGTGTCAACGTCTACTAAACAGGTTATGATCTTAAAACAATTTAATTTTAAACTGTTAAAAAATACAATTTGGTTAGTTTTTAAATGTTAAATCAAAGCAAAACCGTCAAAACAACACATAAGTATAGTTCACTGACGTTTCTAAGTGCTGTTTTGTGGGAGGACCTCTGGTTCCACGCTGGTATCAGATCGTTAAAGTCTCTAACTTTTATTTATCCAGGAAGTGAATCTCAGGAAGGAAACACTTTATGCAAGGTGGACAAAGAAGAGCCCTGCCTGGCCACCTACAGGAGCTTCTCTGACCTCCCATTCTAAATCCAGAGGCGTTAATATGGAGTTGGTCCCTTCTATCCATTCAGCCAGAAGAGCATCTGTGAGGTGATGTTGGATGAGAGGGTCTGGCTCACAATCTGTTCTAGTTCATCCCAAAGGTGGTGGATGGGACTGAGGTCGGGGCTCTGTGTGGACCAGTCAAGTTCTTCTACACCAAACTCATCCAACCATGTCTTTATGGAGCTTGCTTTGTGCATTGGGACACAGTCATGCTGTAACAGAAAAGGGCCTTCAACAAACTGTTCCCACAAAGCTGGAAACATAGAATTGTCCAAAATGTCTTGGTAAGATGAAGCATTAAGATTTCCCTTCAGTGAAACTAAGGGGCCCAGGCCAACCCCAGAAAAACAAGCCCACAGCATTATCCCTCCTCCACCAAACCTCACAGTTGGAACAGTGGAGTCAGGCATTTATTGGTCTCCTGGTAATCGCCAAACCCAGATCGGTCTATCAGACTACCACATAGAGCAGCATCCCTCTGTTGGACATGTTTGCACTGCTCCAGAGTCCAGTGGTGGTGTGCTTTACAACTCCATCCAAAGGCTTGGCATTATGCTTGGTGATGTAAGGCTTGTGTGCGGCTTGGCCATGGAAACCCACGTGTCATGAGGTGTGGTTTTGCTCAGCTGCAGGTGAAGGTGGAGTGGAGTAGTGCCAGTTGTGGTGATTAGCATAACTGTTTGGTTACTTTTTGTGTGGAAAAGACCATCACCTATGCTGTGTCCAAGATTGCCTGTGCCAGGGTGAACCCACAGCTAGCGGAGTCTCTTGCTACACCGTGCCACGAAGCTCTCAGCTCCGTTTCCGTGCTAGCAGAGCATTGGTGACTTTTATGCACTATGCAGCTCAGCACTCAGCAACCCCACTCTATAACTTCATATGGTCTGCCTCTTAGTGGTCCGAGTTCTTAAATGCTTCCACTTTTCGCTGACAGTACTTACAGCTGCTGGTGGAACATCTAGGAGGAGATGCCATGACTGTAGCGTCGTCTTTTGTTCAGTATAAAAATGTTTTGTGACGTCGCAGAGAAACCTTAAGTCAGACAGAGCGACGGCGCCACCAGCCGAGTCCCTGGTGGTGTTTAGTCTGACCTCTGCTGGCAGCTCGGCCCAGACACGCTCCATCTGAATGCCACGCCGCTCGCCTCAGTTTAAAACCTCCCACGCTGATGTTTATGTCTCCTCTTTGATCTGAGCAGGGGGGAAGCGGGTGCTGATGACTTAAATCTGCTTCCTGTCTCTGTATGTCACCCTGTCGGTGGACGCTGCACCGCCTGTCACTTGTACTCCCAGTGAACGGACACGTGTCCCCATAATGGTTTAAATTTCTGCTGTTATTGTGGCTCTGGTTCCAGATCAGGTGCTCTGAAACTGCAGGTCACCGCGTCACCAGGTCACCACGTCAACGTGACACTATGTGAGGCTTTGTGCTGGTTCACAGAAACAAACTCAGTCACTTTATACAGAAGGAAAAAAGAAATGAAGACGGCTGCTCTTTAACTGTAGACTGGAACTCTTTCAAAATAAAAGACGAAACTTATCAGACCATAACTCCTTCAAAATAAAAGGTTTACAATGCAAGAGACGCTTTAAAAATGTTAAACCTTCACCTGCTACCCAAGGGGTAAAATAGTCAGCAATTTGGCAGAGGTTTTACACCGGATGCCCTTCCTGATGCTTGAAAATAAAATAAAAGGTCTGAAATGTAACAGACTGCACAATGCACCAGCCTGACTCTTTCAAAATAAAAGGTTTGCAGTGCACCAGACTAACTCCTTCAAAATAAAAGGTTGACAATGCACCAGAGAGAGTGCTTCAAAATAAAAGGTCTAAAATGTAACAGGTTGTACATCTTTCAAAATTAAAGGTTAACAAATATACAGGCTGACTTCTTCAAAACAAAAGGTGAAACTTAACAGAGCGTAACTCCTTCAAAATAAAAAATCTAAAATGCAAGAGGCTACCTCTTTCAAAATAAAAGGATCAAATTGCAACAGACCTAATGCCTTCACAATTAAATGCGTACCTTTGATTGCTGCCTTGTAATTTCCCCGAGAGGTCGCCACACTGGATTAATCTACAGTGGTTTTACGCCGGATGGCCTTCCTGGTGCAACTCAGGAGTGAGAGGGCCTTGTGTCAACAGGTCTACAATGCAAAAGACTGAAGCCTTCAAAATAAAAGGTTTTGCAGTCCACCAGTCTGACTCCTTCGAAATAAAAGATTTACAATGCACCAGAGAGTGTGTCAAAATAAAAGGTCTGAAATGTAACAGACTGCACGCCCTTCAAAATTAAAGGTTAACAAAGACATTGGCTGAGTCCTTCAAAATAAAAGGTGAAATATAACAGCCCTAACACCTTCAAAATGTGTACCTTTGCTTGAAACAGGTGGCGACACCAGCCCCTCTCACCATGGAGGGTTGCATCAGGAAGGGCATCCAGCTTAAAACCTCTGCCAAATCACCGATGTGGATTAATTTGCTGTGGCGCCCCCTTGTGGCGAGTAAAGGGAGCAGCTGAAGTTAGATTGTAGTGATTGAGAGATTTGTCCCAGTGCTTTCCTCTGAAGGTCTGTGAATAGATTAATACACTGCAGATGAACACATACAGTACAAAGTAACAGTGCAAAGATCTACTGGACTTTATACAAAAAGTAAGAAATACATTTTATTCATGAGCGCATTTTTAAAAATGGAAGGTTTATTGTGAGTCGAGACCATGGCTGCAGCCCTCGTGGCAGATGGTGAAAGGAATGAAAAGCTGATGGGGAAAAAGAAACCTCATCCAGCATGTTGATTCTCTCTGTCGAAGCCAAAAAGAAAAACCCTTTGACTGAGAAAGCAAAAGATCCTGTTTGCACAAGGAGGTGGCAGACTTACCGGCGGCGGCAGATGGTCAGAGGGATGGAGAAAATGCTTTCCACCATGTTCCTCCCCCTTCAGAGAGCGAGGAGATCTGCTGGGAGGCTGCGCAATTATACAATTAGTTTTGTAGGAAATAAAGTCTTGATTTACCCGACGCAGCGTCGGTAATGTTGGAAGTGTGAAAACCCGGCGCACTTGATGATTTATTGAAGCTTTTCAAAGGAGCCGTTGATTTGAAAGGAACATATTGCAGACACAGAATTTAAAAAGTAATTTCGGGGGAACGTTGTGTGAGCAGCGACTTATTCAGGATGAACGCCACAGCCCAGAGGGATGCAGATTCATCCAATCAAAGGATGGTGTTCGTACTTGAAAGACTACATATAAGAGATGGATGTAGTCACCAGCTGGTTTGTGGATTTTGGCTGTTTTTTGAAGCCTAAAGTTAGATCAGAAGGTAGTGCTATAAGCTTAGGCAGCATTCGTAGAGCGTACAGGAGCAAAAGTGTGGAAATCACACTCAGTGAAGCCCCCTTTTCCTTCACAACTGCCCTAATTCTTGGTGGCACAGAATCCTTAAGGAACTAGAAGACACTCATCAGAGATGTTGCTCCATGTTGACATGACAGCATCATTTGTCAGCTCAACATCCATGATGAGAATCTCCTGTTCCACCACATCCCAAAGGTCTCTGTTGGACTGAGATCTGCTGACTGTGGAGGACATCTGAGGACAGTTTGAAATGATGTGAGCTTTGTGACATGGTGTGTTCTCCTGCTGGAAGCAGCCATCAGAAGATGGTACACTGTGGTCATAAAGGGATGGACATGGTCAGCAACAATCCTCAGGTAGGCTGTGGGCTTTAAATGGG
>VUQH01071120.1:0-15036 GCA_015106775.1 Etroplus canarensis | reverse complement strand
ATATGTTGCACCAGGTCCTGGAGAAACGCTATTTCATTTCACTATGTTCTGCGTCAGCTATATGTGGTCGAAATGACAATAAAGCTCTCTTGAATCTCTTGAATCTTGAATCTAAATCCCATTCATAGGCATAAATGTGGAGTTGGTCCTCCCTTTGCAGCTATAACAACTTTCACTCTTTTGAGGAAGGCTTTCTACAAGTTTTTGGAGTGCGGCTGTTGGAATTTTAGCTCATTCAACCAGAAGAGCATTTATGAGCTCGGACACTGATGTTGGATAGAGGTGCTGGATGGAGTTGAGGTCAGGGCTCTGTGCAGGCCAGTCAAGTTCCTTCCACATTAGGCTCATCCGACAATGCCTTTATAGACCTTGCTTCGTGCACTGGGGCATAATCATACTGTTTCCACAACACTAGAACAGTACAATTGTAAAAAACAATGTCTTGGCAAGAGGAAGCTTTAAGACTACCCTTCACTGGAACTAAGCAGCCCAGGACAACCCCAGAAAAACAGGCCCAAGCATTATTCCTCCTCCACCAAACCTTAAAGTTGGTACCATGCAGTCAAGAACGTAATGTTCTCTTTGCATTCACCAATCCCAGACTAGGCCATCAGACTGCAAGATATAGAAACATGGTTCATCACTCCGCAAAGCACATTTCGACTGCTCCAGTGTCCAGTGGCAGCGTGCTTTACACCACTCCATCTGACGCTTGGCATTGTACTTGGTGATGCAAGGTTTGCATGCTGCTTCTCGGCCATGAAAACCCATGCCATGAAGTTCCCAGTCCTCAGTTTTTATGCTGATGTTAATGCCAGAGGAGGCTTGGAACTCTGCAGTTATTGAATCAAAAGAGCATCGACTTTTATGCATTATGCACCTCAGCAACCGGCAAGCCTGTAACTTTATGTGATCTGCCACTTCATGGCTGAGTTGCTGTGGTTACTAAATAGTTCCAGTTAGCAATAAAATCTCAGAGCTGATTATGGCATATATAAGAGGGAAGAAATTTCACAAGCTGGTTATCTGGTATCCTATTACAGCACCATGCTCAGATTCAGTGAGTTCTTTAAAACAACCTATTCTTTCTTTAACGTTGCAATGCTGAGAACTGGTCCACCATGTTTGTATACGCTATACAAGAGCACTGTTGGTTCTTTTTTGTTTGTTTTTATTACATTACTATTTATTATTTACCTCTCACTGTTTGTTTATCTTGATGTTTTGTCTGTTGATAATCTCTGGCTGTAAAGTCCTGCATGTAAATGTGCTGCACTTCTAAAGAAATATATTCATGCATATGTTGGTTTATTCATGTCTCTTTTTGTCAGGGCTAACTGATTCTACTAAACTCTGGATTCCCTAATGCTTCTTCTGCACAGTAGAGAACAGCTGCCTCATTAAGACTAAAAATGGTCACCTAACATAACACTTATGTATCAGTGAGGATGGCTAATGAGTGTGCATGACATATAGCTTTGCAAGTGGAAAAGTTGGGTGCTGGAGATCTGCACTGGTCCAAGATCATGTGGTATACCTATCCAATGTAATGTCATCATTTTTATAACCAGATCAAATGTCACCAGGTTCTGTCAGCAGGGAACTTATGACCACATCTTTTATGTCTAGCTTCTTAGATCTAAACTGATCTGTATTGGAAGCCTCTGCATACTAAACATTATCTTCTTCAGCAGGTCAACAGCACACACTTAGACATATGGCTTCATCTAGGAAAGCACACATACTATTGAACTACAGCTACTTTTCCTTACTTTTAATGACAGTAGGAACCTTCAGTCAGGTGATTTCTTTGGCCATGGTTCACTATGAGGGGCAGACTGATGTGCAGCTCAATCTCCTGCTGTCCTGGCGTTTACCTGATAACCAGAGGAACTGATATAACTGATATAACAAAATGTGTGTATGTGTGTGTGTGTATGCCCTTAAATGTCCAAGCAGGTAGATGAGCTTTACTATGAGTCTGGACAGCAATGTTCTTGTGGTACTGATGAAAGGAGAAATACTGAAATAGTGAGAAAGAAGCTGGGCAAGACTGCAATTCAGAAAGTTGATGCAGTTAACCATTAAAACACCACCACAGAAATGATGAGTGACTCACTCACACATACAAAGAGAAACTGTAAAAATATTGCCACATTGCCGCAAAATATGCACTTATCTCATACTGGTCCAGGACACCAGTCCTGTGCACCTTGTTTCCTCCTCAGATTCCTCCTTTCCACTGATACAGCACTTGTGCTGGCTGATTTGGTGATTTGAGGACCAGGATAGATTTTGGTAAGTTTGAGAACAGAAGGTTGTTTTGTTTTATCTCGCAGAAGTTGGGGATAATCTGTAGGAAGAAAATCATGCTGGACAGAATCTGCATGCCTCATATGCGAATCATCTGTGCATTTCTTGCATTAGCTGCTCTCATAGCCACTGACGTCAGCAGGCCCAACGATTAGTCAGTGCAATGCCCAAGCCAGCTCTTTTGGCTCCTTTTCAGTGGAATCGATGAAACCACTTCTAAATTAGGCACATTTACTGGCGTGAGTTACTACATCCTGTATTTTTTGGGATCCAGAGTTCATTCATTAACATTGTATGTACATACCAACCATATTCCCATTCTTATATGTCTACTGTCTTTGTGTTCTTCCATGTGACGTAAACCCATCTGTTTGTTAGCCTGGATTGTTTTCTTTCTGAGTCAGCGTATGCCCAAAATCTTCAGAACTTTTAGTCACTGCAGCACTTTAATCTTACCTTGGTGGTGGGTGTGTGTGGTCTTCAGATCGACCCAAGCAAGCTGACGAGTTGTGGAAGCACATAGCTATTCCTCACTTACTTACTGCCAGCCCCTCATTTCATAGACACCTGCAACGACATTATTTTTTAATGCTAACACTTACATAAGGCTTGATGGATAAAACAAATGACTAAGGAGTTTAAAGCAATCTACTTTCTGTAATTTCCCAGCTTGGGATCAATAAAGTCTATCTATCTAGCTATCTATCTATCTATCTATCTACTTTTAGACTTTTCTGTTCAATTAACTTTTCTCATGCTAAGGCATGAGAAAATACAACTACATCAGCAGGTTCCGTAACACATTCAGTCTTGGGAGTAATGCTTTGCATTATTAATGTGTTGTTTTTGTTGGCATAACAGATCAGATTACAGGCTCTTAAACATCTGCCTGATCCATTCAAGCTTTAGCTGAATGTGCAGTCTGCTTCCTCTACATTAAAATCTAACACACCCTGACTATGCTGCAGTGCTTTTATTTTTCAAATCTATTAATGTTTTATGCAGACATAAGAAGGTTGGCTTGTACCCAAAGAGAAATTTATACAGTAATGTGGACTGTATATATATTTCCAGCCAGGCACTTAATAAAAGCAGACGATTGTTCCTTGAAAGAGCCACTAAAGTTGAAAAGCTATAATCTCTGGGGAGCTGGATGCTGTGTGTGAGAGGCCCTTCGTCTTCTACCATTATGTGTGATAAACTTACTCAATATGGCAAAAAAGTAAAATCTAAGCATGCATTTGTAAACTTTGCTGATCGGGGTTCAGGTTCCTGTGCAGGTAGAAGCAATGAAGCAAGGCCATACCACTGTCACCACAGAAGTGGACCGTTTTAATATTGGCTCCATGGTAACACTGGCCCTCCCACACTCTGTTCAGACCACGTGCAGGGGGGGTGTGTGTGTGTGGGGTGGGGGGTAGGAGCAGAGGTTGGTGATTGACCTATTTTTATTTTCAGGCTGTTCATATGAATTGGGATGAAGGGAGAAATGCTGGGTTTTTTTTAATGATGCCACAGGGGACTTGTGCATTGCTTCCTCCCCTGATGCGACTTCCACTGACATAACTGGGCTATTTGTAAGTCCACTGCATATAATACCCACAGCCAAGGCTCAGTACCACTTATATGTTTAATTTCCTGTTTAGTTTTTCTCTGTGTGCCTTTTTTGTGCATCAGTTCTTATTGCATATGAAGCAGGTTTCAAGCTGGGGACTCCAGCCCCTTGAGTGTGTGTTCTGGCTGAAGGTGGAAACAGCTTCACCTAATTAGAGGCAAGGAATGGTCAGAAGCAAACCAGCAGTGTTACTCATCTTGCTCTCGGTATCCAGATTGGACCTTACGTCACCCACTGGTTTGTGAACTGACATTTTTAAGCAATTAGTTTTTCAAGTTATCACAGTCATCATGGAGGTTTTGCATCAAGTGAGGGGTGGCTCACACTGAGAAACTGAGGAGACTGTACTCTCATGCTTGTCAAATATAAGCCACACACTATATTATATTGCTGTATCATATATTTTACTCTACAAGGACTTGTCAGTCAACGGTGTTAACCACCTTTCCACCTGCACTAAGTGTAATGTACAGTAGTCATGAGGAAAATTCATACCTCTTAGGCATATCTGTTCGTTTCTCAAATTCATTTGGGCTTTGACAGGGATTACAATTGTGTGCTCTCGTGAACTGCTGATTTTAGCAGGGTCTAGTCTAGTCTGCTATGTTTGGGAGCTGAAGATTCTGGGCGGGAAGCTTGGGTCTTTTATAAAGCCACTGGGTGAGACAAAGACCAGAGGTTAGACTGGCCGACTACTAACAGTTTTCTGGTTTTAGTCCCTGTTCAGATGCTGAGATCTTGGAGGTGTTTTATGTATGATTTCAGACAAAAATAAGCAGAATAATCAGCTTGACTAAAGTAATATTAAGAACACTCTTCCAGCCTGTATGTAGTCACTCGTTCACATGAAAGTACATAAAGCTCTTAATAAGAACAATTATAACACTGCAGCGCACATCTAAGGAAAAAGTTAATACACACAGTAGTAACCAATCCTAGCCTCAGTGAGGAAAAAGTGCAAATAGGTAAAAATCTGAGACAGATTTGACAGACATGACTACAGTGAGAAAGTGCAAATCGCAATGCATCTTGCCTCCAATAGCTGACTTTGGGGGCACACTGCAGACTGCCCACTTAGGTTATAGAAACCATACATTTGCTTTCCTATTGCTTTTTCTTACAAAAATAAAAATGATTTTCCTTTAAATTTGGTTGGTTTGGGTGGGCTGGGCCCACCCCTGCCCATAGCTAGAGCCAGCCTTGGGTTTTAGAGTCATATTTAGGCAAATTTAGACCCTCTGCATACATTATATCATACATCAAATCCTGTCCAGAGAATATCTGAATCTGATGGTGATCCAATAGTCCCACAAAGGCATTGGCCATGGTCTGGGAGATGCAGTCTTTCATGAGCAAAAGGTACCACATCTTGTTTTATTACAATGTATGTGTGTATGTCCAGCAGTTTTTCCCCTTCTCCTGGTTAAAACTTCCTGCCCCCTTGCAAGATGCTGTAAGTGGCCTGTAGCTTCCACTTCTTTGTCTGTCCCTCATCTATCCTCGTTCTCCCCAAATCCTGTCCTCAGTTCCAGTACCCCACAAGCACAGCAAGTTTTTTCATTTAGTCTAATTTCCTCTGCTCTTTTCTATCTTGCCTCCCTGCTGTTAGCTGCTACACCTTCTTCTGCTTATCACACTTATGCACTCACAGACAGACAATGATGTGAGTGCATGATGATACACACACACATACAGACAGAATTACATTAGAATTTCATATTAATTTGAACTCTGTGCTTTTATGCGGCCCCCT
The DNA here is from genome assembly GCA_015106775.1 of Etroplus canarensis. Taxonomy (NCBI): domain Eukaryota; kingdom Metazoa; phylum Chordata; class Actinopteri; order Cichliformes; family Cichlidae; genus Etroplus; species Etroplus canarensis. Next base: position 9,355 of record VUQH01071120.1, on the reverse strand, counting down.
TCCTCACTGCCTCCTTCCAACCTTCCCCATCTGCTTCCCTGAAAACTGATGTTGGTTTCTATAGTAACTGCCTGTGTCTGTGTTGGAGGGGAATTTCCTCATGCTGACTGAAAACTATGTGGAGCATGGGGAGTCACAAAAAAACACACACTCTCACTCTCTCACATGCACGTATTTGTAAAACTGTTGATTAGCAATCACTGTGTCTTCACACTGAGTGTTTACTTTTAATGATCTGTTGATTGGGTGATTCCAACAGGAATAAGCTGTAGTATATTACAAATTGGGTATTCGAGTCAGATGGAATTTTTGTGATCCTTGATGTCACGTGAAAAAAATTAACTAGAACCTTTAAAGATTATTTTATTTCATAGTGTACTCAAGTTCCTTTAAACTGTACACACAACTGTTCTGGGCTTTGGGTTGCACATTGGGTTACATTTATTTGGTTGCTTAGTCCTCTGCTTTTTCTTTCAACTGCTTCCTCGGGAGTCACCACAGTGGATCATCTGCCTCCAACTCACCCTATCCCTTCCATCCTCTTCAGTCACACTGGCCCTCTGCATGTCCTTCACTACATCCATAAACCTTCTCTTTGGTCTGCCTCATCTCCTCCTTCCTGGCAGCTCCATCTTCAACATCCTTTGTGGTATATATCCACCATCCCTTCTCTGTACACATCCAAACCATCTCAACCTTGCCTCTCTGACTTTATCTTTTTTGTGTGTGGCGTACATTTGCTTCTTGATATGTTTGTTTTTCTTTTATGTGCTGCCGCAATGCTCTCTTACTTTCCAGAGGAATGTAGGTCAGGTGGACTGGAGACTGTAAATTACCTATTGTTCTGAGTGTGTTTTTGTGTTCCCTGCATAAAAAAGGTCCCAGATATCTCTGACGTAGGGGAATAAACAATGAATCCATGAATGAATGGAGCTAGAATGAACTTTATGCCAGTGCATATAACCCACTACATTATACAGAGTTTTCAGTCTCATCATTTTCACTTTAATGCACTTTGCATGAAATGTTTTTCAAATACAGAGTTCCAATACTGATAAACACCAACTGAAATATGCATTAATGTACTTCAGAAAATGTCTGACAGGGGAACTAAACCATTTCTGTCTCTGTGTAAACTTATTTGGTGACAACTTGGCCAACCAATAAACAACTGACGTGCATCTGACTAGTGTTTATACAGTATATTTACATTTTCTGAGCCTCTCCCTCATGTTAACTATTGACAACAGTCCTAACACACGATCTGTCTTCTCCATTAAGTGCTAGCCTGCAATTAGCCAACACAAAGCAGTGTGCTCAAGTGTTCTTAGTGGCAGAAACAGCCTGTGTTTACATCTCTTGTATGCCACCCTGTTTTTCCTTCCTGCAACTCGTTGCTCTCATATTGCGTTGCTAAATATCTGTACAAATATTCTGGTGCTTATATTTTTCTTTACAAAAAATCTGCATATATTAAAAGAAAAAAACTTTCTGTCACTTTCTCCTTTCATTTTCCTCCTAGTGGCATGTAATGAGAATATAGAGCTGCAGGTAGCAGAGTGTAACCAGAAGGGGGTACAGTTTGACAACCTCCGATCCCTCTCAATGACTTCACTCCATCTCCCTAAATGCTCTCACATACAGACATTCACAGCTTGCAGACTATTTCAGCTACATAGCCAGAATAATTAATGCAGGAAATGATCACTGAGACAAGAATGATTAATTTCAAGCTCTGACACACAGACATGACTAATTGCTGGTACCGGGCCAGCAGGCATTAAATGCTCATGGCCATCCAGGGATAGCATCCATCACAGTGACCCTCACTCCTGCAGAGATGTGTTCAGTGTGTGAATGCAAGCTTATGTATGTATGCGTCATTAAGAATTTGTTTTTCTAATTTATCAGCTTTGGGACTGTGGAGCTAAGGGTTTACTATTCTGAGATGGTAAAAAGATATTCAGCAGAGGACAACCACCTGAGGGCTCTACAACTTCCCTAATGTGGCCCATCAATGGGACATGCTTTCACTGTTCATCACCTTCATCTCATTTTTACCTTCACTTGTGAAAACTTTAGCTATCTATCTTCGGTCTCCATGTATTATATAATCCTTTAAAGTCTTATTAAGATTTTAAAAATCTCTTTTTTAAGACAGACCTGGCCAATAGGGCAGCAGAGATTGTTACAAAAATGTATCTTTGGCTGCTCCCTTGTATTCTCCCCAAGGGGTCACCGGAGCAGATTAATCTGCGTCTGTGATTTTGCAGAGGTTTTACACCAGATGCCCTTCCTGACGCAACCCTCCGTGGTGAGAGGTGAGAGACTTGGAATCGAACCAACAAATACAAGTGACACACACCACAAATGAGTGAAGACAAAACTGAAGAAAACTCAGGTTAAGAAAAAGAATTCAACAACATCTGGATCACATGCACTAACACATCAAGAACAAGAGTAACTTCAATCAAATCAGTGACTATTTTCTTGGTCCTTTAAAGTGGAGTTAAACTCCCCCATGGTAAGTACTTCTGACAATTTCAGATATTTCTGTACTCCAGGGGAAAGGGGCAGCATATTTAAAAGCATTTGTATTACAGTCATTTTCATTTTTATGTTTCACGTCATTAAATTTTTCCTGTTGTAGTTTAAGGTAAGCAGAACCTTCTCATAAACAATGCCAGGACAGAATAATCAATAGTAGGGAAGACTGGGAGATGACAGAACTCATTCATCAGTGTAAACTTAGTGAAATCCTGAGTGAAAATCTTTATCCATTTTGTTTTTGTTATTGTTTTTCTTATGTTTAAATGAATACCAATACAGGGGTCAGCACAGAAAAATATTTTATCTATCTTTTATCTTTGTTTTTCTTGAATAACTTTCAAACTAATAATATCACTGATTTCAAGTGCTAGAGGCAGTTTTTCATGGTCAAGGAATGACATCATGGGGGTAAAATAATATGGTTATATTGTTTTCAGTTGTAATGTTATCATGGAGGACTCTATGGCTTTGATAGAGGTTTATTCCAGTATAACAGACATTTTGGATAATGAAGTTGTCAGGAAAATGTAGAAATGTACATATTTCTGTCCCATAAGGGGGAGGGCTCTTGCCACCTACCTTGGTTTTCACAGAACAGTCATGCTGCTAAAATAGTTATATTTAAACTAGCCAGAAAAATAGACTTTCTTGGTGCTTCAATAAATTTGAACACTGACAAAAAACCCAGGAGTCTGCTTGATTTAACTTCTGTGTTGTTATTGTCTTGTGTACTGGAGATGCCATCTGGCCTGTGTGTCGCACTCTGTGTTAGCGCATGACAGGACACGACTTGTCACTGTGGACACCCAGCATCTCTTGGGTGTGTGGCCAGACATTGGCTGTGCTCTGCTGTAGGTCGTTGTTGTGGAGACATAGGGTCAGCCAGACTTTGCTCACAAGTGTTCAGGTCTTTTAATTATGTTGGGTATAATAATGATGTGTAATGACTCTGTCCTTGGCAAAGAAGAAACTCAAAACAAAGCGGCATATGTATACAGATGAACTCAGTCTTACCAGTGCGGTTTGTGCTTCTGCTGCAGCGTGGGAGGGTCCAGTCAGCCTGTCTTTCCTTTGTTATAAGTCACTATTCTGTGATAACCTTGATCAGTAGTTTAACAGACACACAGCCTGTCTTGTACAGTCATTTATTTTCTGTACAGTTTATGGTTCTGAATTTTTCTTTCTTTATCAACAGTCCTCTTTGATTTTTTCTTTGTATTACAGCTCTCATTTGGTCAAATTTAATGCTGAAAAGAGGACAGAAACTCTTCAGATCAATACTATAAAATAGTCGTCTGCCATGTCTCTGCCCTTCTCTATCGATCCTAATGTCAAATCCTCCAATCTGCCTCCCACTCAGAGATGACCTGGCACTGGTGATTTTGACAGACTTTTTTGGTGTCTAGACTTTGCAGATGAAAGAGTTTTAGCAGAGCCAATAACACCTCCCTGAGTGACTCTATTCTACAGTATATTCATGTTGTTTTTGCATTTCTGTGTCTATTTGGACAGGAGAATGCAGCTTGCTAAGAAACACACAAAAGGTGAACATGCAGTAAATAAGACAGGTATTTAATCAGGTGTTTCAGGGCAGATCTATAGCATTTGGGACAATGATAGTTTACCACAGGCTAGAGGAAGAAGAGCATGTCGGGAGTGGGGTTAATTTATTAAACACTAACGGGTAGAGTTTGGGCTGATAGTGGACTCCCGTCCTCTGTCTTCTTGGTGAAAATGACCCATCTACTCTCCCTACTTCCTACACATACATCATGAGAGTTTTTGCAGACACTAAACTATGAAAGATTCATTAAAGTTGCACTTTAGCTCCCCCTACCTACAATTTGACATTTTGCAGTCAGTGCTAAAAACATCAACACCTGCCATAACCCTTGGCTTTGGTAATAACAAACTCTTGTTCTGTCTTTCCTGCAGTTGTGGGCAGACTTTTAGTGTCTGTCTGTCTCAGGAGGGGGTCTGTTAGCAGCTGCTCTTGATGGCTCCTCTCACACATTCTGTCTGAGGCTTTTTGTGGGGTCAGTCCTCTTTCTGTCAGAGCTGCTTTCAGGTGTCCCAGAGGTGCTACCCGACCTTCTGGCATTCAACCAATCTGTGTTGCTCTCTGTCCCTCAGCCTGGAGCCGAGTTTACTCTGATGAGCAGAAAGGACATGCTCTCAAGTGTGTCATAAAAACATACACAGATAGAGTCTTTGAGCCTTATCATGTACTTATGACCCCAATTCCACCAGGGTTGTGGCACTGCATAAAATATATTTATATTATAAATCTTTATGTGATATATTAAATATAATATATTTATCATATTAAATTACTATAATGATAATTAATATAGTATATATTATATAGCAACCCAGCCTTTTTGGAATTGGAGTTATACATACATGTGATGTATTTAAAGCAAACGTGGTGGCCTCTTACAGTATGAAATGTCCTGTGGAAGTCTGAGTGAAAATAAATTGAAACAGATGGGACATGAACTGCAGTCTTCTTGACATCATATAATTTCTTTGATGGACAAAAACACCATTTAGAGCACAATATCTGCTTCCACTGTTTTGAGCAAAAACTGAAAGGACTAGAATAGTTGTACATACAGTTTACTTTAGTCATATTGTTAGGTCTCACTCTGTTCAGTTTTGAATTAGAATCAAGTTGAGTTTACTTGTGTCCATATTTATAGTGGTAGTATCTTTATGGCTTGAGTATTTTGCAAGTCTTTCTAATGATAATGCTTAAATGCTTGCTGTTAAAATGGAATTTAAAATATAGGACTTTGTTGGGCGGCTTGCCAAGCTCCATACAACAGTTAGATATATTCTAGTGTATTTATCCATTCATTCACTTGTTGCTTTCAATTTCTTGTTTTTTGTACAGATGAAAAACTGTAAAGACATTAAAGGGAGGGAAACAACTGAACTGGTGACACAGCAGTTATATGTTATGCATCTTAACTAATCAGCTATTACTTTCCTTAAAGCAACTCTAATATGCTCATTTCTACTTTCATATTTTTATTCTTGGACTCTGCTAGAGTGGATTTTGATGACTCGGTTCAAAATGATTAGAATTTTATTTACTATCTATGCCTTGGTCCACGCCCCACCCCCACCCCCTTTAATCCTCTGTATGAAATAAGTCATTCTAGCTTCCAGCGCTATTAGTATAAAGTATAAAGTTATGTATTTTTTCAATTAGTTTTTATTTTTATTTCTTTTTGAATTTTTATTTTCAGTTCAGTGTAGTTTTAGTTTGCAGAGTGGATTTACTTGTTTCACTTTCATTCTTAGTGTTTTAAAATTTTTGGTTTTAGATTCATTTTTATTAGTTTCAATGTTAGTTTTAGATTTCTTGATTATTGAAACATGCATGGTATTTGTCAGAGAAAGATTTAAGATGTTCAGATTTGAAATTATAATACGAAAAAACAAAAAAATCACTTTTTGAAGTCAGCTGATTCATTTAAGTAGACATCCTAAGTCTCATTAAACATGCACCAAAGCCTCATCAGATAGGCTGTCATGCTAAATTTGACCAAACTCAAGAAGACTAAAACTGAGGACATTGCCTGTATATTTTTTATTTTATTTTAGAACAATATAATTTGTTATTTTTATCAAAAGACTAGATTTTATTTTTATTTCACTTATTTAAATGTTTTGTCTCACCTAGTTTTAGTTTTTAGTTTCAGTTAACCATCATAACCTTGTTAGCTGCTCCCCCTTTTCTTCTGATTGCCTGTCCCTTGCCTGAGATAATCAGTATTAAGGATATCCCTTTTCTTTGACATCATGCAGAGTTAAAAGTAGAAAAAAACTGTCTTAAAATGAGTGTTTAGGGAAGCCTGAAGCCTGAGCTTTTGGCTCACAGGGATTAAGTAGACCTCATAATTTTAAATTTTGGACATCTTTAATATAAACATCCACCATTTTAACAGCATAAAATTATAGAAAGAATGCATTATAATTATAGACAGTAGGAAATAAGGAAAGATAGTAGGTCCTCTTAAGTGAATTAATTCAAGAAGAATGTTTACATTAAATGCAATTTCCCACCTGGAATTAATAAAGTATTCTGATTCTGATTAAACAAAGTGATTTAAAGCTAAATTAATATTAGATTTTAAATTTGAACAATTCAAGCAAACTGTTACACCAAATCCATTTTAGGTTTCAGTTGGTGTTTGACAGGTTTTGGGCTATTTTATTTAGTCTGGACAACACTATGCAGTGACAGCTATACCTACTCTTGGGTTCATTTCCACAGGTATATCCACTGACTGTCACCACCTCATTGAGCAGGGTTCATCCCCATCTCCAATCCGCCTGTGTAATTACACTGAGCAGACATATATCACAATACTCAGTGACCTGTTCAGAGCCACATGTCCACTGGTCAGACTCAAAGGTTCTGTCATTGTAATTGTCTGCCTGCAATACAGGCACCAAACCAATAAGCTATCTGTGTTCAGGTGTTAGAGTTAGTATGGTAAACTTAACTTTAACTCATTTACTGGACTTTCAACCCATTATTTCTTGATATCAAGATTTTTCATCAATGTTATAAGTAAACATACATTTATTAAATGCTATGCAGTAAACCCCTCCATGGATCGCCACCTTATTGTGGTGAGGGGTTTGTGAGTTCCCATGATCCCAGGAGCTATGTTGTCATCCCAAAGATCCCAATAACAAATAATACTCTAAGGATTCAATGTACCTTGCCTGGAGCCAGGCCTGGGAGAGGGGCTCAGCAACAAGCGCCTTTTCTCCCACAGAACCTGGCTGGCTCAGCCCAAAGGAGCCACATGGGTCCACCCTCCAATGGGTTCACCACCTGCAAGAGGGATCAGGGGGTTCGGTGCTGTGTGGATTGGGTGGCAGTCAAAGGCAGAGACCCTGATAGTCCAATCCTCGGTGGTCTAAACTGGCTCTTGGAACTTAGAACACCACCTCTGGTAGGGAAGGAGCTTGAGCTGGTGAATAAGGTTGAGGCACATCCTGGTTGTGGCACACTGGACCAGCTCTTTATCCTTGTAAGGATCCTCAAGGGTGCGTGGGAGTTTGCCAAACCAGTCTACATGTGTTATGTGGACGTGGAGAAGGCATTCGACCGTGTTCCACGTGGTTTCTCGTGGGGGTTGCTTCGGGAGTCCAGCATAAAGGGCTCATTGCTACGAGCAAGCCAGTCTCTATGCGACCATTGTGAGAGTTTGGTTCCTATTGCCAACAATCAGTGGAACTCATTCCCAGTGAGAGTTGGACTCCACCAGGGCTTCCCTTTGTCACCAATCCTGTTCATAACTTTTATGGACAGGATTTCTAGGCACAGCCAGGGAACGAAGGGTCTCATGCTCAGTGGCCACGGATCTTGTCTCTACTGTTTGCAGATGATGTGGTCCTGATGACTTCATCGAGTAATGGCTTACAGGCCTTGTTGGGATGGTTTGATACTTAGTGTGCAGCAGCTGAGAAGAGAATCAGTATTTCCAAGTCCAAGTCTACGGTACTCTGCCAGAAAAGGGTGGATTGCCCCCTCTGTTTTGGTGACAAGGTCCTGCCCCAAGTGGAAGACTTCAAGTATCTCAGGGTCCTATTTAGGAGTGAGGGGAGAATGGAGTGGGAGATTGACAGACAGAGCGGGGCAGCATCTGCAGTGATGCGGACGTTGTACCAATCTGTCATGGTGAAGAGGGAGCTAAGCAAAGCTTTTGATTTGCCGGTTTATCTACATTCCTACTCTCACCTATGGCCACGAACTTTGGGTAATGACCGAAAGAATGAAATCGCGAATACAAGCAGCCAAAATGAGCTTTCTCCGCAGGGTTGCTGAATTCACTCTTAGAGATAGGGTGAGGAACTCAGTCATCCGGGAAAGGTTCAGAGTAGAGCCCCTGCTCCTCCACATTGAAAGGAGCCACTTGAGGCGGTTCGGGCATCTGATTTGGATGCCTCCCGGAAGCCTCCCACTTGAGGTATTTCGGGCACATACCTCTGGAAGAGACCCTGAGGCAGACCCAGGATACGCTGGAGAGATTACGTCTCCCAGCTGGCCTGGGAACGAATTGGTGTCCCCCTGAAGAGATGGAGGAGGTGGCTGGGGTGAGGAAAGTCTGGGTTTCTCTGCTCGAAATGCTGCCTCCACGACCCAGACCACTGGAAAAGCCGCAGATGACTTATGGACGGCTATGCAGTAAAGCAGCCGTTCTCTGGCCAAAAATTGGCTGTTGATGTTGGAGGAGAATTGCCAGACTGCTTCTAGCTGATAGGAAGGCAACAGTAACTCAAATAACCATTAGTTACAATCAAGAGATGCAGAAGACCATCTGAACCTTGACTCAGATGTTAGTGTTTGTGTGTTGTTAGCGACTATGACCTCCACTTTATGACCAGTGCACCCATCTTCTGGTGGCTACTTCCAGCAGGATAAAGCACTACAGGTACATCTAAAAAAAAATTAGAATATCATGAAAAAGTTCAATATTTTTTGTCACTCATTTCAGAAAGTGAAACCCATATATTACATAGATTCATTACACGGAGTGAAATATTTCAAGCCTTTACTTCTTGAAATTTTGATGATTATGGCTTACAGGCAATGAAACTCCAAAATTCAGTGCCTCAGAAAATTAGAATATTACATAAGATCAATAAAAAAGGATATTATAAACAGAAATGTCAGGCTTCTCAAAAGTATGTTCATTTCTATGCACTCAATACTTGGTTGGGCCTCCTTTTCCATGAATTACTGCATCAATGCGGCGTGGCATGGAGACAATCAGCCTGT
>VUQH01071117.1:0-12342 GCA_015106775.1 Etroplus canarensis | reverse complement strand
GGGGAGAGGGGGAAAGCGTGTTAGGAGGCAGAGAGTGAGAAGGAAAGGTAGGAGGGTGGAGGTGAGAGTAGGGACTTTAAATGTAGGGACTATGACTGGTAAAGGGAGAGAGCTGGCTGATATGATGGAGAGAAGGAAGATAGATATATTGTGTGTGCAAGAAACCAGGTGGAGGGGAAGCAAGGCTAGGAACATCGGAGGTGGATTCAAACTGTTCTACTATGGTGTAGGTAGGAAGAGGAATGGAGTAGGGGTCATCTTGAAGGAAGAGTATGTGAAGAGTGTTCTGGAGGTGAAGAGAGTGTCAGACAGAATGATGACTTTGAAGCTGGAAACTGTGATGCTGAATGTTGTTAGTGCATATGCCCCACAAGTTGGATGTCAGTTAGAAGAGAAAGAGGAATTCTGGAGTAAGTTAGATGAAGTGGTAGAGAGTATTCCCAGGCAGGGCTTCAGTCTAAAATAAATGATATTTCGTGGAAATGTATGTTATCAGCTATTGCCATAACAAGTTATGATGATCACTGGTTCCTGACAGACAGGTCAAACTGTTCATAGCAGTGATCTATTTGATAGAAATGAGAACCTGGCATGTTCTTTGTTATCATACAAGAAAGAGAAAAACAAGGAAGCAAAGCACAGAAAAGACTTCAAAACTGAAAGCAAACTGATATGTTACCTGGGAAGCTGAAAATTATCATTGTGAATCTTTCATTTTTCTTCATATTAGTCATTGATCTTTCTTTTACTTGTGATTTTTGTTCATTTAAGCTTTATGAATTCTGTGAATCCCACCCTTCTGGAATGGAGGGGTTTATGTGTCTGAGCAAGCGTGAGAGATACTGGCTGAATATGTTTGGAAAAAGAATACATTTACAGATTAGGAGTGCACTAATATTTGCAAAGCTTCAGCATCATCACAAGCTTTATACGTATTCCGAGGTGGTGGAAAGAAGTATAAGTGAGGCACTTTACCTCACATAAAAAACAGTCTTGAGTCTTGTGGCAACAAAAAGATTTCTTTAAAAACAGAATACTTTTTATATCTGCTACTGTTTACTGACTATCTGTGGTTAATCAAGTCTGAGTCCCTTAACAAGCTGTGACAAACCATAAATTTTTACCTCATTTCATTGTTTGTTATAAACATTTATAGAAATGACATAAAACAAAATTAAATGATTTACTGGCCCGATAATGACATAAAGCTACACGTGTAAATGCAATATGACAATTTCCCAATAGAGGAAAAATGCAGCTGTCAATACCTGTTATCTCATGTAACTCTGTTTTCATTAAAGAGTGCAATTAATCAATTTTTTCTGTGCTGCAATACTGTAATTTTCAATTCAGTTATGTAAAAAATACGAAGGTTGGGCAGTACTGTCTATTATAGCATGCTATGCATGCTTTTCACTGTCAACTTGCCAGGACGTTGTTAATTGCTGGGAATCTTCGGTATGATTATCACGCTGCAGGTGGTTTTCATTAAGACTTGAGTTGCATTATTTCACATGACAGATAAATTATTATTTGTTTTTTTCAATACCTTAAATTTTGCTTTATCTAGTGCTATTCCTATTTTAGTCTCCCAGTATCAAACCACCACTGGGCCTTGTTTGGCAGTGGGATCTTTTGCTAACTTCAACACCCTCTTAAACATTAGATTCAAACTTTTCTTATTAAATTTAGTCTAGGAATTCAGCCATAGTATGCTTCTTAATGCATCTTTTTCCTCAGATTCTGCTATAGTTAAAGTGGCAAAAGAATTATTCTGACTTTACATTTGTATACTTGTAGTTATGCAGCAACAACTGGAAAGAGCACTCCATGACAATTCTTGTGTAGTCAGTACAAACCATTTACTGTACTTCACACACACACACACACACACACACACACACACACACACACACACACACACACAAAATCTTTAGGCCAACAATCAACTTTTACAGGTAAAAATGTTTACAAGAGTTACAGTTGACACTGATGTATTACAATCCCCCTTTTCTTCATGAGCTTAAATTGATCTGTGAGTCAGTCAACAATTTTTTTCAAAGTTAAAACACTGGTTATGGTGAACTAAAAAATGCAGTCAGTATCCTGTATTTGGAGAAAAATAATTCATTTTAGGCAAAATGCTGTGAATTCAAAATGTGATTATTATATCTGTGATATTTCTAATAATGTGCAGAGAAAATGTTCAGATGTATTCCAGTGTCAAAGCAGCGAATATAAAATATCTGATTATTTCAAATATATTTAAATTAAGACGAAGAAAAAGCCTCCTACAAAATGTAAACAGAATCAAAGAGCTTTTAAACTTTCAAACACAAATACTGATATAAAATTGTTACCATTATTGATTTTAGTGTATTGCAGGGATTCTGTTTAAGATTAATTATGTTATCAGATCTTGCTATAAATGAGTTATGGCGATCACTGGTGAGGCAAATACTTGGGGACCCGGGGTAGTGAGGGGCCCTGAGGGCTGACAACTTTAAATTGCAGCTGTGGGGATGTGCAAAGTTTGCAGTGGCAGTAGGAGAGACTCGACTGCATGCTGCTAGTCTAGCCTTTAACATTTGTTAACTTAGCTAGCAGAGCAGTGTGTCCAGCTCTGGTGGTCATGAGTAAGTGGAGCAAGCAGTCTCTTGTTAGTGTAGCTAAAAGGCTGAAAGAAAGTAGAAACTGGTAGTTACAGTATTAACACTTAATATCCAGTCAACCAGGTTTTTGAATTGTTATGAAAACAAACAACGTCTCTGTCTTTTCTAGAGCAATGTTTTACCAGGACTCAGTAACAGAGTGATCTGAGGGGGAAATCTTTGTATCTAAATTTTTGTTTATTTGTATCTAAATTATGAAATCTTGATACAAAGAAACTTGGACAAGTGTACTCTCCATTACTAAGGTAAATTATTGTGCCTAGTCGTTTATGAAACTGGAAACTGTATATTTTATTATGTCAAAACAAAAGTTTAATCTTCTGTATTGGAACTAGTACATGGTCCGTATCAAATGAAATATAAAAATAAACACTAAATACTGAAAGCTGTTCCCAAGGAGCACATTCAAAAGGAATTTGAGGAATCTAATGATATAATATAAAAGCTTTATAAACTGATGTTATTAACTTATGTTTTGTGTATATGTGTGTGTGTAAACACTGGGTGGAGGAGCCCCTGTGAAATTTTGCCCACGGCCCTAACAGACTCTCAAAATTGCCACTGATGGTGATCCAGTGTTCTTGACAGGTCAAATTGTTCATATCAGTTCAAGTCAGAGCTATTTGATAGATTTGGGAAGCATGCCTTTGAAGACAAGCACAGAAAAAAAGAAACAAAACTGAAAGAGAACTATAGCCTGGGAAGCTGAGAATCACTATTACACATCTTTCATTTCTCTTGGTGTTAGACATTGATCAGTCTTTTACTTGTGGTTTTTTGTTCATTTAGGAATTCTGTGAATCACCACTTTATAGTGGTGGGTGGGTTTGTGTACCTGAGCTAGTGTGTGAGGCTGTGAGATACTGGCCAGATATACTCGGGCTAACCTCAATGTACTGTACAGGGGCTGGACTCTGTTTTGCCCTAGAGTTGCCCTCAGTGAAAGGCATTACCCGCCTTGCAGAGAGAAAGAGAGAGACAGAGCGAGAGGCATTTATGGGCATCGTTGGCATAGTCATTTGTGCGCCATGGAGACTGCAGAGAGAGAGAGAGAGAGAGAGAGAGAGAGCACATAGGCTGAGTCGGAGACAGTTGCACCTGTTCCCTGGATTCTGCACAGTCTGCAAACTGATTGCTGATCAAGCTGACTGTTCACTGCAGACCAAAACAAGCCTCAGGCTCCCAGTCCACCCATGAGCACAGTAAGCACTAGCTGGTGAACATGTTCAGACATTTAGAAACCAAAACAGTCAGCTGTTTCATTATAACTTGTTACATTTGCTTCTAGGTGGCAGAAAATGTTTAAAAAGCACTTGGCAAAATAATACACTGCATCATTTGTATATTTTTAATCCAGTGACAAAAAAGCATCATAAACACAGAATATAACAAATCATCATGTGGCTAGGAATTCAGCTAATAATTTGAATTTAGTGGATTACAGCACTTGAGTTGTGACCTAGCTCATACTTTACTACTGCACACTACTGTAAAGCCACTGACAATGTTCACCTAAACACTGTTGTAGATCAGCACACATCCTAATAGCAATGACACACTACTGCAAAAAACATTTCAAGAACAGCTTGAGGAACACACTAAAATGAGCAAAGTGTTGATCTAGCCTCAGAACTCCTCAGATTGCAATTTGATTCCATACAATATACCCAAAATAGCTGCAACCCACAAAACCTGCCATATCTTAGTGCCAAAAATCACAGGACAGCCCCAGATGTCTTGTGTAAAGGCCTTAAAGAATGCAGCCTGCTTTGGTGGTACAATGACTACTTAGACAATTAGCTTGGTGCTTTTGATGATGATTGTTGGACATCATTCCAATTTAAAGGACTACCCCAACATACACCATGCCATAACATCCATCCTTTCTGCTGAAATTGTTTCAAAAAAAGAAATCATAAAAAAACAGTATATATGAGATGAGGAAATAAAAATATCTTTCTTTGCAAATTCTGCTCTACTGTTTAACTTGGGGTGTCACAAAATTCCTGGCCACAAACTGACTAGTCAGTAAAACAATGGCTATTTGAAACCATCAATCAAATTTTTTGAAAATCAAGTCACGTTTTAAAGGTATAGTTTGTAAAAAGTAGTGACATCTACTGGTGAGGATGCCAAACTGCAGATGCTGAATCCCTGTCCTCCCATGTCCCTTTCAGAAAACCAATGGTGGCTGTCAAGGAACAAAAAGGACGTCATCCAGGAGTATTTACAGTCCAGAGGTTTGTGTATGTAGACGTAATTAAGAATTAGAAATGCAACTGAAGGGAACAGGATTTAGGAATTAGAAGTTCATAACACAAAAGTGACAGATTATAGCTGACAGAGTAATTTTAGCCATTGTGTTTCTGTTTTTAAGTGAATAACATAAAATAACAAAATTACTTTCCTGGAGTGATTTTACACTATAGAAAATACAAAGATGTATGATCCACTGTGTGGGGTTAATAAAGTCCTGTCTTATCTTGTCTTATCTTAGACTCTGATGTTAGACTTTCTGATGACAGATCACCTCAATTACTACTGATTGTACCTTTAAATGTCGCTGATATGTGTCCGTGTTTAATATTACCCACACACCATGTCAGATTAGCTTACCAAGTGTTGCTTACCTTAGCAACACTACAGTAGCTGCAGTAGCAGGGTCTTCTTCTTTGCAGGCTAGCACCCGCACATTGCTTCAGCTGCATGGTTATGTCAGTTTACTCTGACACAGCTGAAATAAAACAGTTTATTCTCTACATCAAAGTACTGCAGAACCACTCTGCTTCCAGCTACTGCAATCTGTCTCACGCTAGTGTTACGCTTGAGCCTTTTGACTGAGCTTTGAGCCATTAAGTTGGGGACCATTACAGCTAGTCTCTGTACTGCTTGTTTGCATCTTCCCATCACAGGGAGGTAGAGACTGAGCCCACCAGTTAGTGAAGGGTGGAGTTATAACCTCCAACAGGTAGCCGCCTGGAGGAATAACTTGTTTAACCGGCTTTCCAGTCCAGACTAGCAAGAACAACTAATAGCTTCATCTGGATGGTGGTTTGCAGTCCTACACAGCACCACATGGATGTTAGCAAGAACATGAATAGCTGCATGGCTAAATACTCTGTTATACTTTAAACTTAAAAAGCTCCATGTTTACATTTGGTACTTTTATACAATATTTATGCAGTTTGCAATATTCATGTCAGTCCCGTATTAATTTTGTTTTTGTAAAGTGTTTTATATTTCATACATTAATATTTTCTATTCTTACATTCTTAATTAAACATTTGCCCAGAAGTTCTAAATAAAAGGTGAAAAATAATCACATATGAATGAGTTCCATTCATTTTTGATCATAAAATATAAAAATGAATTTGTTTTTTTTCATCCAGTCATTATATAAACTATTAATTCAGTGTACTACTATGTTGTCATTATCATGCTATGAGATGGCTTATATTGTGAAATTAAATTTTGGTGATATTACCCAGCTCTATTATATAGCATCTGCAATTTGTCATGGTTAGCCTTTAATTACATTTAGAAGAGCCACGGTTTGAAAGGCCATGGCCTTTTAAAGTTCTGTGGTCATCTCTTTTCCACTGTTTTGTGCTTGGTGCAGAGTAATGAAAGCTGAGCTGCATGTGTTCAGGCAGTGAAACCCAATCCATGTATAAATTAGAGTACAGTATACTGCAAAGTTGCTGATTATTTGGTACATTAACACGTACTCAAGTATCTCAATAACATAAGCCATGAACAAAGTGAAAAAGAGCCACTCATGATAATCTGCAAGCCACACTGAATATAAATTTAAATAGGCCAAAACCCAACACTTTATCTCTTCAGAGCTCATAAATTAAAGCTTCTAAGTCTTTGCGGCTTTCTCGAAACACCAAGGATGACAGCTACAACTCAAATATTCATAACACTGACAGAAAGAGTCTTCAAGTATCTACAAAAATAGCAGCAGAAGTATTCTTTGGATAATCCTAGTTTAGTCTGTATCCCTTTGATATTGTTCTGCAAGTGTCCACTGAATAGTCCTGGGTCAAACTGTATTTTAAATCCTCCTGTTAGTAATGTCTGACAATGATTGGGGTTATTTGACAAGTTCCATTCTGCCAGCTAAGAAGCCGTAAGAGGATTTCAATTACAACTCTGACCCAGGTGTTAATATCACACCAGAAGAGTAATAATAACTCCATCATCTTGGCCCTGCCACAGCATCTCGCCTTCAAATGCCACCTTCCCATGTTTCCTGGCTCTCATCAGAATCCCCACCACTTTGTCAGAGATGCGAACATATCTGTCAAACAGCTGTCCAAATGTGACTCTGGTCTTCCCATCTGGGTCCGGATCAGCCATAGTCCTGATCACATAGCACATGTCATCTATCTCACGGAGGATATGTTTCTCTGCACGTTTGGCCCTTTCTGCTGTCTTAGTGCCCTCCTTCGGACGTCCGTATCCATCCTGGCCTTTTTGGAGGCGGAGAGACATGGAGTAGTCATAGTCAAAGTATTCACTGAAGGGGTTAAGTTTCTGATTAACTGTGTGCTCGGAGGCCCAGTTCTGCCAGCGGCTCTTGAGACTTCCCACAGCGCTGTATTTCTTAGACAAGGCATTGATCTTGTTGGCATCCTCGGCTTCTTTTTTGTACCTGTAAAGCATGTCAAATTACATTGCAAATGAATAAAAATGAAGATACTCAGCATGGGTTTTGAATCTGCAAGTGGCAAGGGAAGTAGCAAGTATTCAAGAGCAAGAAGTTGCTAGTTTACGTGATTTAATGCAAATGCAGACAAAATTGATGGATTGAGTGTGATCCTTAAATGCGCACAGATGAGTGGAGAGGAAATAAAGTGTACAGGGTTTTTGTATAATGCAATAGAAGAAGACTCTACTACTTGAAAAAATCTTCCAGGAAGATGTACTTTTTAATTTGTAACATCATGGAACAAAAGTGAATGTAGGTATGATAAACAAAAAATAAATTCTACAGTCCAGTGTCCAATGTCTCCACTCAGTTTCCTGTTTCTTAAAATAAATGTTTAAAGGAAGTAAAAAGTTTTCAGAATTTGATGAGTGGAGAAAAACTGTCAAGTGAATTTGGTGATTTTTTTTTTTGAAAACCTAACTGAATGTAAAATGAAGCACTGACAATACTCACGCTGGGACTGAGGGTCTTTTGATTTTCACAGCTGTTTCAGAGTCTCCTTCAGAGTTGTTTTGCTCCGCTACTTTTGAATAGCTTGTTCTGTGTGTTTGACTGCCCTCTACCACCTGTCCCTCCTTATCAGCCTTAGGAATTTCACTGTTCTGTTTACCCTCAGAGGTGCATCCCTCTCCTGGACCTCCTCCTTCTTTTACAAGCTTCTGCTCATTCTCCACCTGCTTCCAGCTTTTGGTCAGAGATGACACCATGTTGGAGCACTTCCTGCGACGCGTAGGTGAGCTCTTCTTCTTTAGCAGTCTGTCAATCTCCTCATCTGATGGCAGATGCTCCTTCTTGATCTTTTCTGTCAGGAGCCCAATGCCTGCGCTTTTCTCCTGAACGCTGCTGGTCACTGTCTTTACAATTTGCTTTGTTTTGATCGAAGACACCACTGGTGGCTCATCTGGTGTCTTAACCTCATCAGTTTTGGACGTGGATGTTTGAGGCACTACAAGACCCCTAGAAGCTTTTGCTGGCTGGTTTTGAACTGGAGGAGGCTTCTTGGGGACCCACTTCTTTGTGGGTTCCTCTGTTGGTCCTCCCAGTGAAGCTGGAGTCCATCCACTGGGTTCACTGGCCTGCTTCTTCTCATTATCCGTCACCCATTGTTGCCAGCTGCTCGTCAGGCTGCACACCATGCTAATAGCACGGAACTTTTTAATGTTCTTGTTGCTGGAAGGTTTCCTTTGGGAACCTTGGCCATTGTGCTTGTCTGACATAATTGTCTCTATTAATATGGAAATACAGGCACAATTAATCCCACCAGCAATCCTACAGTGAGCTGTCAGATTTGCTGCAATAAACTCATTTCCTCTGCCTTTCTTGCCTCTGCTGCTTCCCTGCTCCCACACACTTGCAGCTACAGCTCTAAACTGGGGAGAGTAAACCGTAGAGCGATGATGGAAAATATTCAAGTCATCCCGGGCTACCAAAGTGATCGTGTTTCCCTGACACTGGTCACCCCTGTGCACTCATGTTTCATCACAGATTGAGGCACTTGTAACTAGAGGTGAACAGTGCAGTAGACCAGAAGTTTCAAAGCTAAATCAACAAGAGCTGTTAAGTATACAGACCTCTTTGTGTGCATTTATAACACTTTCAGATTTAACACATATCATATTCTGAAGCAAACTACAAATATATATTATGTGTTAATGGATATTAAAACATTCCCAAATACTGAGAGATAATGGAAATATCTTGTGTCCACATATTCTGCTTAGCACTGTCATTCCCAGTAGTAGACCTTTGCTTAGCGTAAGCTTATGTGACCGTGTGTAAAAAGTAATAACACTTTCTGTCTCTTTCAAAGAATAAGTTGAACTCATAAGCAATAAAACACACTGTTAACATCATGGGGTTTGCTGCTACAATCTCAGTAGTGTGGTGCAGCTCCTGGTGGGTAATGTTAGTCAGTTTGTTGATTCAGGTTGCTGGTTTTATGACTCCTTCCTCGCTACTGTAAAGCTTTCGAATTTAATCTGTTATTTTTAAAATGGCATAACCTTTTTAATTTGTAAATAGGACAATACTTAAATTTTTAAATGAAGGAAAAGTAACCACAATGGCTTTTAAGATTTTACCCACACAAATCTATTAACTGTAAAATGTACTAAAGCAGTAAAGTAAATGGGTAGTACAGTTAGAATGGGCCCTTTCAAAGTGTTATAGTGTGATAATTTATATCTATTAACATCGGTCGTGTCAGTGGTGTGGTGGACATGCATAATCTTAGGCTGTGTATTGTTACCTGACATAGCCTGTATGAAGTTTATCAAATGTTATCTTAACTGGAACTATAAACTTGCATGGGCAGCTATGGCTCAGGAGGTAGAGCGTGTCGTCTTCTTGGCGGATCGATCCTTGACTCCTCCAGCCCATATGTCGAAGTGTCCTTGGGCAAGACGCTGAAGCCCAAATTGCTTCGATGCATCCATCGGAGTGTGAATATGTCTCTGCTAGTTAAATGCGCATGAAGCCGTGACATAAAGCACTGCATGAATGTATGAGGCTTGTAGTAAAAACCTCTTTAAGTGCTCAGTTAGAGTAGAAAAATGCTATATTAGTACCAGTTAATTTACTATAAAATGGAAATATTCAATTAAAGCATACGTATAGTTACAGTGAGTACTGTGCCCACCGTGACCTGTCACCAAAGTGGTGATACTACAAAAAAATAATAAAAAATGTGATACCTCCATAAGACAAGGATGGCTTGCTTACGCACGAAGTGGTTTAATCTTGCAATGCAGAGGCAATCAGATCTCAGGTCACTCACACATTTAGAGAGCAGCATGTATTTTGATGTTGACACGACCACCCAAACACACTGCAAACCTGAGCTTTGACAGAGGTGTTAGTTCTGTTTTAAGAGCTGTGTTTTATATGAAGATGGTTCTATGTGTGTTGATTTTACATATGCATGTTTGAAGGTGGGGGTGGCATTTATAAATAGGACTTGGAACACACATGGGCACACAGGCATTAAGTTGCATCTGTTGGCAGTCTGTCATTGAGAGTGGAAGTGACTCAGTAGGCATCAGCAGAGGACATGCTCTCAAACCAACTCAGTGTGATAATATGTACAGTTTCATAATGCGGTCTGAGGGGAGGTGAGTGCTCCACCACAAGGACAAACAGACTCATTACACTTTCAGGTTTGGGTGAAAAGAAATCATTATAAACTAATGTTGCTTTAAAGTGTCCCAGGTAGTGTAATGATTTGCACATTTGCCTTACAAGTGAAAGGTTCCTGGTTTGATCCCATGTGGGGACACAAGCCCCTCTCACCATGGAGCCAAATTACCAAGACATATTAATCTGCTGTGGAGAATACAGCCAACAGGTACATTTTTAAAAAATAAAAATAAAAAAGTCACTGAGGTCCAAAATAAAATGATATAAAAATAAAACAGCTGCAACACATACACAGTTTCTTTATTAGAGGTAGAAAAACTTGTGTCATAAGTTTTTAAAAAAAATGCTTTTAATTGTTACAGTAGGTTGTAATTAGTTTCTTGGTTGGTTGCATAAACCTATTTCATTAAAAGGCAGACTTCTGTAGAGATTTCCTCATCTTTAAAGAATGCACTTAGTAAACAGGTACAGACTAAAAAAAAATCTCATCAGCTTCCTTTTGTTATTTTTAGGTAGGTAGAGTAGAAACCACCCTGCAGTACTGTTACATGATTGTCATGAGTGTTGTCATGCAGTCTGACAAGGAAGCTCCGTGTTTTTACAAGAAATAACATGTCAAGCTCCACCAAGGAGGTTATATTTATATCTCAGTTTGTTTCTTTGTTTGTTAGCAGGATTGTACAACAAGTTAAAACCGGAACTGTTTTTCTTTGGTCAAATCTAAGTTAGTCATGGAATCCCACAGGGTTCTGTGTTGGGACCAATACTCTTTACGTTATACATGCTTCTCTTGGGCAGTGTTATTAGAAAGCACGGCATACATTTTCACTGCTATGCAGACAATACCAAGCTATATTTATCCATGAAGCCAGATGACTCAAATCAATTAGTTAAACTACAGGCTTGTCTTGAAGACATAAAGACCTGGATGGCCTGTAATCTTTTACTTTTAAATTCAGACAAAACTGAGGTTATTGTATTTGACCCTAAAAACCTTAGAAACACTCTTTCTAAACAGATATTTACCCTGGATGACATTACTTTGGCCTCCAGTGACACTGAGGAATCTTGGAGTCATTTTTGATCAGGATATGTCCTTCAATGCTCACATTAACCAAATATGTAGGACTGCCTTTTATCATCTTTGCAATATTGCCACAATTAGAAACATCCTGTCTCAGAGTGATGCCAAAACACTAGTTCATGCATTTATTACTTCTAGGCTTGATTATTGTAATTCATTACTATCTGGCTGTTCTAAAAGCTCCTTAAAAAGCCTTCACTTGATCCAAAATGCTGCAGTGAGAGTACTGACAGGGACTAGAAAGAGAGAGATCATATTTCCCCTATACTGGCTTCTCTTCATTGACTCCCAGAATTGAATTTAAAATCCTTCTACTCACTCACACACTCTTGAACAGTCAGGCCCCATCCTATCTTGAAGACTCATTGTACCAGACCTACTTGTAGTTTCTAAAGTTTTTAAAAGTAGAATGGGAGGCAGAGCCTTCAGCTATCAGGCCCCTCTCCTGTGGAACCAGCTCCCAGTTTGTATTCGGACCACAGACACCCTCTCTACATTTAAGATTAGGCTTAAAGCTTTCCTTTTTGATAAAGCTTATAGTTAGGGCTTAGTTATGCCGCAGTAGGTTTAGGCTGCTGGGGCGCGTCTTATGATGTGCTGGGCATTTCTCCTCCACCCACCTCTTTTCACTCCCCATGCATTTATTTGTTACTGCTGCATGTCATTGAATGTTATCTTCTCTCTCCCATAGTCTGTGTCTCTCTCTGCTCTTCTTTCTGTCTTCTCTCTCCCCT
>VUQH01071112.1:56969-70361 GCA_015106775.1 Etroplus canarensis | reverse complement strand
TTCTTTTTTTTTTTTTACTATCCCCCTCCGACAAATCCAGCAGCATGTTTTCAACTGATCAAAATAGTTTTCCCATTTTTGGATGTGTGGGTTGCAGGACTCATCTAATCCCTCTTCCCATTCTCTCCTCACTTCTGTCCTCCCTCTCTTCCTCTCTACTCAGAAGGGCACCATAAAGGCCTATGGGTTGGTTTACAAGTCTGTCACTACTCTCCGTCTACAGAGGGATCTTAAGAGCCTTTGTGCTATTGCTTTTACATTTGACACTTATAGACCATGTGATTTCTTACTGTTAGCTAAAAATAGTGATTTTTATTTAAGGTGATTTATTTTTTAAACTGTATAGTTAAAAATTCAGCCATCACTTTTGTGTGTTATAGGGAGATTAACCAGACCTATAGTTTACTTTTAATAGTAAAGTTTGATACATGGGGGAGGGGGCAACATTTGAAGCAGATGTAAATCTGTATGCTGGCTAATGTCTAACTTTACTCTGTTTTTCTTTGATCAAACTACAAAGCTGGAAGTTATCAGGGCTTTCATCTGTACAGATCAGACCCAACTGCACAAGAAACCATACAAAAAGTAGTCAAACTATTTGCTCCCCTTTTAAGCAGAGCTAGTAAATGTCTGTTGCTTTAATTGTACTTACTGGCTTTATACAGAAAAAACACTTGTTTGAAATTTGGTGTGTATTTACATTGTGATTGTATTACTAGAGGTCACTAAAGCCCTGTGTTAGTAGAAAGAACAAGCAGCAATCTACTTGTATCCTGTGCTGGAGATGAGTGGAACCTTAATAATTTTTGAATTCATGACTCTCCCTCCAGCCTCTCCAACTGGAGTTTGATTATTTTATTACTCCCAGGGAGCATGGGATAACATGACAGCTGATTTTATTTCCAAGTGTTTAATGTTTGTGTGCTTTTATTAGCATTTGTTTATAGCTTTTAACCTGCATAATTTTTTATGATAAAATGCTTTCATTTTGGAGTGTGTATTTACATGCCTCAGTGAACTATCACTTCAAGTCAGCACTGATCTGGTTTTATAACTTGTGGTGGTTAAAGTATCCACCTATCAGTTGTCAGTGCCATGTACAGATGCATTTAAATGGTTAAGAGGTGTCTCCTGTGTTTCATTTCTGTCTGCAGTTGGTGATAAAGTGCCTGCAGACATCAGGCTGACTTCTATCAAGTCAACCACACTGAGGGTAGACCAATCAATTCTCACAGGTAAAGCTTTTTCTGAGTTGTTTTTGTATGTGTGATCTGTGTTCTCACTGTGAAACATAGTTTTTCATCTGCTGTGCACTGTCCTGTAAATCTTTCTGTACAACTTAATATTTATAATCATGTATTACTTTGTCTTTTTTTTTTCAATTACTTTTTTGCTGCCTCTGCAAGTTTTTGATGTAACAATAAGAATAAACAGGTTGTGTCCTTTTTCTGCACATATCTTCATTGCATTCAGTTGTCATGGCTGCTCAGCCATGACAAAAAGGAATGAGTGATGTGGATAAAAGGGAAATAAATAATTCTGTGGGTGAATAATTGGACACTGAGGTAGATGGAAAAGAACGGAAGGGGAGAATATTAAAGGTTGGATAATGTACGAGAGAAGAGGTTTATGTGAATCAAGTCCTTAAATCTCTTGTCTGGCTCTGCTGCCTTAATTGGTAGCAAATTCCGTGGGATATTTTAGCGTTTGAGCTATTTTTCTCCTCTCTTTCCTTCCCCATTCATGGCCATAACGCCTGTCAAATGCTCCCTGCCTTACACTATCAGAAATGTGCAGTCTTGCACAGTTGATTACACACAGAGACATACACACATCAGATGAGGGGTTTGAAAGGCAGTGGCATTGCAGTATTTGATAATAGTCAGGCCTGCTCAGTCAGCTGCAAAGACTTTTCCTCACATATCTGCCCAAAGTGTCAACCAACCATCACAAGTACCACTACATGCTCTGCTGTGTAGAAACTCTTCCTATGCTTCCCGTTCTCATATCTTTTGTTTCCTCTTTCTGCAGGAGAGTCTGTGTCTGTGATCAAACACACAGACCCAGTGCCTGACCCACGTGCTGTCAACCAGGACAAGAAGAACATGCTCTTTTCTGTGAGTGTCTCATAAGACCATCTTAGGTGGTTTGGTGTCATTTTCCACTTGGAGAAAGCATCCATCCCTTTTATAAATTTACTGTGAACCTGAGCACACCTATAAAGGCAACATTGTTCTGCTGTTATCCTTTAATCGTTCTTCACTTTTTGTCTATTTTTAGTGCCTGATGTTTTTGAAAGTGGTTTGATTATGTCTTTGAACCATCTCAGAGAAGTAGTTTTTGCCCCCTGGACTAGAAGTGTAGTCTATATGATGTTTTTTTTTTTATTACTCCAACAGGGTACCAATATTGCAGCTGGTAAGGCTGTTGGTGTGGTGGTGGCAACAGCTGGCAACACAGAGATTGGCAAAATCCGGGATGAGATGGCTTCAACAGAGCAGGAGCGCACACCATTGCAACAAAAACTTGACGAGTTTGGGCAGCAGCTATCCAAGGTTATTTAAGTTGTATTGCTGTGCTAAATATTACGTTTTTGGGTTTTTTTGCTTTTTTCACTAAATGGTTTTATCAAAATGTGTAATGTTTATTCCATTTGTGATATTAATATAATCTTTTGAATTTAAACATGTATAATTCAAGGTTATTTCACTGATCTGCATTGCTGTGTGGATCATCAATATTGGACATTTCAATGATCCTGTCCATGGAGGTTCCTGGATCCGAGGTGCTGTCTATTACTTCAAGATTGCTGTGGCTCTCGCCGTAGCTGCAATTCCGGAGGGTAAGCCGAAGATTTGTGCAGCCATGTCCTTGTAATACTTGCTTATCTAAGAAACTATTGAAATATCCTGCTGTTGGGGCTATTTTCTAGTACTTAGGATGCACAGACAAATGACAAAATAGTGTTTTCATCATTGGAGTGAATTCTGCAAAAGTCTGGAACTGTTCCCCACATTGAAAAGTTATAAAAATCCTTGTTTACACTCCGCTTCTATTGCTACTGCTTTTTAGGTCTGCCGGCTGTCATCACTACCTGCCTGGCTTTAGGAACACGGCGCATGGCCAAGAAGAATGCCATTGTCCGCAGTTTGCCCTCTGTGGAGACCCTTGGCTGTACATCTGTCATCTGCTCTGACAAGACCGGTACACTGACCACCAATCAGATGTCTGTGTGCAGGGTAAGAAAACAGTGGGCGTCATCTTTAACTGTGCTTCTTTTTTAGTGTTTCTTTTTGCCACCCACTAAATGTAGGAGAACTCGAGTTTGGTTTTTAGATTACTAAGGTCTCTTAAATCCATGCTGAGGAATACAAGCTGTAATCCCAGCAGATTTGTGTGAATGTGCCTAACTTTCTCACTGGATTATTTGCGTGGCACACCTTTTTATAATTAAAAATGTTGGTACCAGTAATTATGTTCAATGAAAAAAAGCTTAAAGCTGAGTTTCCTAACATTTTCTGGACTGAAATTTTTGGGTTCCAAAACGGACCTATACTAACTCATGTGACAATTAACCAAAGCACCTTTTCAGTACTATGTGTCACTGACTCAGTATTTGGCTGTGTACATCTTCCCCAACTCAATTGTACAGTTGTGAATTTATTGAGCAATAAAACCTGCTCAGGCTGAATGGCTCACAGTAACAAATAGTAAAAGAATTAAGTTATACAGAGGCAGGTTTTGTCTTTTTTCATTTCTTATGAATGCATGGATAATTTCATGGCGTGTCTGTTTACTGTTCAGCAAAATATGTATTTGCTGTAGTCCAGCAAAATATGTATTTCGCCCTCCTTTTCATCCGTTCGTCTTTCTCTATGCTCTAAGCCCCCACCCCCGTTCAGGCAGAATACTGATCAGTATGCAGTAGTTAGTCACTTGCAGCAAAACCAGTAGAGTTGCATAACTGACCTTGTGTCTCTTTCTGCTGTCCCTGTATCTCTATCCCTTGCTCATCACTCATAATTTTCTGCAAATTATGTCTGCAGCATCAAAGATGCCACTGTCCAACTAGGGCACTACTAAAATCTCTTGCTGTGAGTGATTGAAGGTTTCTTTTCAGTTCAGTGGCTTTTACTTGTTCTCGTGTTTTGTTCAGGACAGCCACTGACAGCACTGCCTTTTGAAGTCTTGCTAGTGCCTGAGGATAGTGCAGCCATAATGCCAGCTCATCATTTTATTACGATATTTCTGTTTTCATCCTCTGTGCAACTCTGTTCTTGATCTCGGTTTGGTGCAAATGTGGAATGAATGTGTTGAAGGAATGCATACCTTTAACAGCAGTGGTGGCAGATCTGGTGTTATCTAAAACATCTATTTTTTGCTCTTGGCTTCTGATAGCTTTACTATAAAATTATATTAATTTCTTATACTTTTAAACATTTTTACCTAGAATGATGCAGTTTTTATGGACTGTAATTATGTGGTGGGACTGCACACAGAGAAATTCTTTGCCTAACTTGCTGCAAGATGACATTTATTAATCCCCTCTACCACAGTGCCTTATAATGTCTGCTTTGGCTCAGCATTTCATAATTACACTCTGTTCTATATTTGAGTATAGTGTGATGCCACCTGCTGGATGCAGTGTACATCAGCTTCTAGGCTTTCCACTGTCCATTTTCGCACTTGCATGCTCAACTTATAATGTAATGAAAACAGCATCACACAGAAATGTTAATTAATCTTTTAGCTGTGCCACAAGGTGTTTACTCACAGGCAACAAATGTGCTGTGTGTCAAGTACCAACAGTTTGTCTCTACCTTTTTTGTGTGTTTCTAGATGTTTATAATTGATCAGGCAGGGGGTGATCGTTGTTCGTTAAAGGAATTCACTGTTAGTGGCTCCACATATTCCCCAGAAGGACAAGTGTGAGTATTCAGCTCTATATGAGTATGTAAGTTTAATTTAGTGCAACTATAATGAAACAAAGTAGAGGCATAAATGTTTAAATGCCACTTTTGATAATTCTTCAGTTTATACTCTTTGAGTTTCAATGTGTTATAAATGTACTGCTTTTTCCTCATTACTTCTGTGATTTGTTTAGGTTCCATGATGGCAAACCAGTCAAATGTTCCCAGTATGATGCTTTGGTGGAGCTGGCCTCTATCTGTGCTCTCTGTAATGATTCCTCATTGGACTTCAATGAGGTTGGTACTGTTACTAGTTCATACTCCTTGAGCACTGAAGTGGCATCATCTTGTATGTTTTGCATGGTGATTTCCAGCCATGATTGACCTCATCATTTAGCTGTTTGTGTCTCCTCAGACCAAAGGTGTGTACGAGAAGGTGGGTGAAGCCACAGAGACGGCTCTCACATGCCTGGTGGAGAAGATGAACGTGTTTGATACAGATGTTAAAGGCCTGTCCAAAATTGAGCGAGCCAACACCTGCAATTCTGTATGCAATTTAATGCTTTAAGTCCATAAACTGCATTTTAATGCAGAAAAATGTATCGTTTTTCTGCTTCACTTTGAGGAGAGGAGTTTTATTGGTAGTTGTGCTTTATTGTATATTTAGGTGATCAAGCAGCTGATGAAGAAAGAGTTCACACTGGAATTTTCCAGAGACAGAAAGTCTATGTCTGTGTACTGTACTCCCAACAAAGCACGCTCGTCTTTTGGCAAAATGTTTGTAAAGGTAAGAAATGCACATCTTCTTTTAGCTGCTCTCTTTAGGGGTTACCACAGCAGATCATCTGCCTTTATCTTACCCTATTTCCTCTTCATGTCCACCTTCACAACATCCATGTTCATTTTCTGCCATCTTCCTCTTTTCCTCCTGCATGGCAGCTTCATCTTTAACACCCTTTACCCAATATATCTGCTATCCCTCCTCTGTACATGTTGGAACTATCTCAACATTGCCTCTCTGAGACTCCAAACCAGTCAACCTGAGCCATCCCTTTGATGTACCATTTTCTAATCCTGTCCATTCTGGTCAATCCCACTGAAAAATCTCAGCATCCTCAACTCTGCCACCTCTAGCTCTACCTCCTGTCTTTTTGTCAGTGCTACAGTTTCCAAACCATACATCATAGCAGATCTCAATACTGTCTTGTATATCTTCACTTTTACTCTTGCTGCTATCCTTCTGTTGCAAAATACCTCTGATGCTCATCTTGACCCACTCCATCCTGCCTGCATTCTCTTCTTCACCACCAGTGCACTGTCCATTGCTTTGGGTAGTTGAAATGTGCATATTGAGCATTATTGTAGGATCTGAGGTCTTGACATGGGTCCCTTAAGTGTTTCTCTAATGTAGTGAGTGATCACTTCTTTCTCATTCTCATTTATTTTATTTGTTCCTGTTTATAGGGTGCTCCCGAGGGGGTGATTGATCGATGCACGCACGTCCGTGTAGGCCATAACAAGGTGCCCATGACCCCTGGTATCAAGGAAAAGCTGATGTCTGTGATCAGGGAGTATGGAACAGGGAGGGACACCCTGCGCTGTCTAGCTCTAGCCACTCGAGATAACCCCATGAACAAAGATGAGTTGGTGTTGGAGGACTCCTCTCGCTTCATTGAGTATGAGGTATGAGCTGGTACAGATGTTTAAGCTCACTGGATTCTTTTAGAGCTTTGGTCAAAATTTTGGTTTCCAGTTTCCTTAATCTGTAACTTGTTCTTTTTTTTTTTAAATCTTGTAGACTGATCTGACTTTTGTGGGGTGTGTGGGCATGCTGGATCCTCCCAGGGCAGAAGTGGCAGCCTCTATTAGGCTCTGCCGTCTTGCAGGCATCCGAGTAATTATGATCACTGGAGACAACAAGGGTATGTGGTAGTTGCATCTGAAAAATTAAAACTGGCACAAATCAGACTTTGTACCATTTTGAATGAATATTAAGTCTGCTGCCTGCAGATAAAAAAAGATGTTAAAAGTACACTTTAAAATGATTTTTCCATGTCTGAAAGCTTGGAGTAATAAATATTGTGTTGTTATGTGTATTCCAGGGACAGCTGTAGCTATTTGTAGACGTATTGGTATTTTTGGAGAAGACGATGATGTTTCTAGCATGGCTTTCACCGGGCGGGAGTTTGATGATCTGTCTCCTGCGCAACAAAGGGAAGCTGTGGTCAAAGCCCGCTGCTTTGCACGTGTTGAGCCTTCACACAAGTCCAAGATTGTTGAGTATCTGCAGTCCTATGATGAGATTACAGCTATGGTAAGAAAAAGGATTAAAGCTTCTTAAAACAATTCTTCCTTTTTTTTTATAGGCCTTTGGCTTTGTCAGTTTTTTTTTTGTTTGGTTATCCTCTACTGCTGTCTTTTAGCTTAAAGAGAAAGGAGCATTTCTAATAGACTGAAAATGGCTGAATGATTTCCTGTCCTGTTTTTCACTTCAGACTGGTGATGGTGTAAATGATGCCCCTGCTCTTAAAAAGGCCGAGATTGGCATTGCAATGGGCTCGGGTACAGCTGTGGCCAAGACTGCCTCTGAGATGGTGCTCGCTGATGACAACTTTGCCACTATCGTAGCTGCAGTTGAAGAAGGAAGAGCTATTTATAACAACATGAAGCAGTTCATCAGATACCTTATCTCTTCAAATGTGGGCGAAGTTGTCTGGTAAGGGTGGCTTGTGTTTACAAATACACTTCACACACAATTTATTTTTCGTTGTCGTAATCATTATTGTACCTCTTTTGTGTTCAGCATCTTTCTGACTGCAGCTCTGGGGTTCCCCGAAGCTCTGATTCCCGTTCAGCTGCTCTGGGTCAACCTGGTGACTGATGGTTTGCCTGCCACTGCTCTCGGCTTCAACCCACCAGACTTGGACATCATGAACAAGCCACCACGCAATGCTCGCGAGCCCCTCATCTCTGGATGGCTCTTCTTCAGATACCTAGCCATTGGATGTAAGTTGTCACTATTACTAACAAAAATGCATCTTGATAGTGTGGCCATGCGTGTTGTTTCAAGTTGTTATGGCGTATACAGCAAATATTTTTAGAGAGATACAGGCTGTTATTCCTGTAGGTATATGTTGATGTTTTCTCTTGGGCCTCTGTCATTGTTGGCGCGTATGAATGACATGTTTTTGGTTTTTATAAGGTTATGTTGGTGCTGCCACTGTTGGTGCTGCTGCCTGGTGGTTTGTTGCTGCTGAGGATGGACCAAGGATTACCTTTTATCAACTGGTAGAGCCTAAAAACAACTCTCATGCATTCAGTGCACTTTGGTAGAAAATTTTAATTTATTAAAGAATCCTCTTAATTTTGTTTTTTTCTGCCTCTTAGAGCCATTTTCTGCAGTGTGCTCCAGAAAATCCAGACTTCCAGGGTATGGACTGTAAGGTGTTTGAGTCTCCTTATCCTATGACCATGGCCCTGTCTGTCCTGGTCACCATTGAGATGTGCAATGCCCTTAACAGGTAAGCACCCACCTTACCCTGAATGTCGAATGCTCTTTGACACATAAACCTTGTGTATTATGTGGGGAAATAAAGATGCAGGGCAGTCTTTCTATGTTCTGCTTCTTGAGTCGATGAGTGACTCTAACAAACATCACAATTTGTCTCCATTTCTCAGCGTGTCAGAGAACCAGTCCCTTCTGCGGATGCCTCCCTGGGAGAATGTGTGGCTACTGGGAGCCATCTGCCTCTCCATGTCCCTTCACTTCCTCATCCTCTATGTAGAACCTCTTCCAGTGAGCAATATTTTTCATTTTGACATAAAGAATGTTCAAGATTCAAGTGAGCTTTATTTAATTTCAAACCACATATAGCTGACGCAGAACATAGTGAAATGAGATAGCGTTTCTCCAGGACCTGGTGCAACATATAAACATATAGACATATGACAGGAGGGTTTTTTTTTTTTTCCACAGTTTAAAATTTAAGCTAAAAATAAATAAAGTGCAACATAGTGCAATAGTTGTTATACTGTCATTCAGATGTATCACACAAGAAATGTTGGAAAAATTCCTAATTATATCCCCAAAAAGCAGAGATATAATGGGATTATCACTGCCACAAATCCTTGGTGTCATTGTGATAGCTTAGAAGCTATTTGGTGTAGGATTTTGAGTTCTGGCACACTGAGACCTCTATGAGAACTGGAACTCATTAAATTTTCACTCATTTTGAACGTATGGGTTTGCCTCTAAGTGGCGTTACCTGTAAAAAATGTTTACATTTTTAACCATCTCCGTTTTGTCTGATCTGCAAAAAACAAAAATTAGATCAGATTGATCTTGGGATCATACACATTCATAGTGACACTATGCCACCACTGCTGCTGTAAATCCTTCATGTGGGCACGATAACACGAACTATTTGACATAGGATTTTGAATTTTGACAGAGTCATGAACCTCCAGGAGATGTGGAACTGATCAGATTTCAGCCATTTTAAAAATAGGGATTGTCCACCAGGTGGCGTTTTCTGTAAAATTGTGACATTTTTGCCATTTCTCTGCAACTGTTTGTTCATTTGGCACAAAAATGAAAATGGCAGATAGCCTTACATCATGCCAAGTGAGGTTCAGTCAGGTCAGCATTCATGGAGAAATTGGGGCTTTTTGGGGATATACATTTAGAATAGTGTGGCAACCACAGGGTGCTAGTTCTGTAAATGCTTTATGTGATTATTGCTAAAAATTGGAATGTTTTTGTATTAGACTGGATGGCAGTTTGAGTAGTCTTGTGTGTTTCTGTTCAGATCATCTTCCAGATAACCCCCCTGAACCTGACACAGTGGCTGATGGTGCTCAAGATCTCGCTACCTGTCATACTACTGGACGAAGTACTCAAGTTTGCTGCCAGGAACTACCTGGAGCCCGGTAAAGACCTGGAGAAGCCTGCCAGTTCCAAAGGCTGCCCCCTGTCTGCATGTATGGAGGGCATCTCCTGGCCCTTTGTGGCCATTTCCCTCCCCTTGGTCCTCTGGATCTACAGCTCCGACACTAACTTGGCCGACATGTTCTGGTCCTGACTGACTTGAGCACAACCTCGACTTTTCCATTCCCCACCCACTGTCATCACTTCCCTCTTTCCTCTCTCCTCTCTCTGCCTTCTGTAATGTGCATAGCTAGCGTGTGTGTGCGTGCGTTTGTAGAATTAGTGTGTGTGCCTCTGCGTGCCACCGTGTGCGTACAAGAAGGACCAACTTTGACACTTAACAAATAATATAAAATGTTAACACTGAGAAATCACCTGTTTTGAGTTGGTATAGAATTTATGAATGGCTGAGGCTTTAAATGTGAGTGTTAGAAGACCATCACTCCCATAGCTGTGGACTTTTGTTGCTGGTATAAAACAAAATATACTGTTGCCAGTTTTTTTTTTTTGTTTGTTAATGTCAATATTGCCTTTAAGGTTTATATTTTTAATGATGATGGGAATAATGTGTCCTATGTCACTACAGTAACAACAGTGAATTGATTTGCTTAGCTTCCCTCTTAATGAAAATTAAAATTAGGATATCAGAAATGATTTGATCTGTACAGAGATTGAACACTATTTTATGCAAAGTTTTGTTTTTTTATGGCTTTGTATATTGTTTGACCAGCGTGGCTTAGACATACCGCCTTGATTTATTTTCTGATGTTTACCATTGTGTCTTCAATATAAACTCAGAACTCTTTCAGAGAAGATGAGCTCCATGTGGCAGATAAGGACGGGGAAGGTTTGGAACTCAGTGAAACATTTGAATGCTCAGCTTAAAAAGAAAAAAACCATGATAAACAAAAGCCGCATGTCCTGTGACCAAGCATGAACTGTATGTTTCTCATTTCTAATTTAATTGTGTATGTCCCCCTATGTTAGACAGTAAATTAACTTCATGGATGGTTTTGTTTTTTTTTTTTTACTATGATTGAAAATAAGTCAGTTTTTCTGCACTGGGCAGAGCACAGCTACCTCAATATGATAAAAGATTTTTATTTTTGCTCATCTCAATATGCTTTTTCTCAGCATTCTTGCTAAAGCGTAACATCTGAGGTGTGCCACTATTCGCTTGTGCAGAAAACACAGAACAAAAACTTCCTTCCCTCGAACATTTTAAGGATTTATGTTGTATTGATTTGTGACATTAACTTTATTTGTGTGTTGCTTTTGAGACAGAGCTGGGTGGGGATGCAGTAAGTTGACTGCCATCTCCATGGCGTTTGATTCAAAGGACAGTAATATTAAAATATTAGGAAAAATACTAATACAGTAAGTACTCCAATGAATGAACTTGGATTGCAAATAAAAACCCCAAATGTTTTTTTTTACTTTAAGGAAAAATACACTCATGAACCCTTTGAATCAAGTGTTTTCTGTCTTTATTTAATATTTAGACCCATGATTTTCAATATTATCCATATCCATTGTTTTTGTATGTGCATATAATACTTGAATACAAATCATTTCAGACGAATGAATGCTTCAGTTTTCTTGGTACAATATGGCAGGCATGAGCTATTCGTGGCACAGAAATTTTGATCTCATGTATATCTGACTCTTGCAGACTTTATAATTTAGAAGATTTAGTTTGTGTTGGGTATACCATACTTTGAAGTGTGTATACTTGTTGGATCAGAGCCTATACAGTCAACTACACTTACCTTGAGCATAATTTTGTGTGGGAAACCCCCTCATAAGCATGGGTTTTAAAGCCTGGGTTTGGTCACACTGTGTGTTTGTGTTCCACTTAACAGCTGTGTGCTCTTCCCCCCCCCATGCCTTCCATTGGCTCCCCTGTCACTAGAGTGAGTATCCATTTGCATTACATACTCAAAATACACTAAATTACTCTACAACAGAAGAATCTTATAAAAACAAAACAGATTTACTCCCTGAAATAGATTTTTCCTGCCATTAAATTAAGAAGCATAAGCGTTAGTGAAAGGAGTCCTAAATGTAACTGCAGGGGAGTGATTAGGGACTACTAGCCTGTAGAGTAAAACGTAAAAGAAGTTGTCCTTTACCACATGCCACTACTGTGAATGTCACTGTGTGCTGTTCTTCTCACTCCTCTCACACTTGCTTATATTCACAAAACCACCTCATGGTTCAAAAAAGTACAGTTGAACAATTGTAACTCTGTCACAAATTTGAATTTTGCACTAACATAGTTATTCTCTCTTTTTTAGGTTGGCTCTCATAAAACCTCCATATACTTTTAAGAGTGGCTTCAGAAGTTGGAGCCATCCTGCCATCCAGGGTGTATACTCACCCTGGATTCACGCACACCTCAGACACCATGATGACCAGCATTATGTACCCTTGCGCAGGCAAAAAGGACATGTTTTACAGTAAGAAGACCAAATGTGTAAGGGTATATTTCAAAAGGGTTTGGGAACTTACAGTAGTTCCTTTTACCCATTCCATCACACCACACGACCACACACTTCTTGACACACTTGTACCTCTGTGTGCAGATGCTAAATCATTGACACTGTTACGTTTTGTGTGCAGGGAAAATCTTAACAGCCTCAACAGATCCCTCTTGCATGATGAACATATTTTCAACTTCCATGGTAGCTTGTCACATAGAGAATCTTTAAATACTTAAAATACTGGGTTGAATGGTCTTAGCGCTACATCAGTGTACAAAAACATTCATGCATGCGTTTCAGCTGTATGTAGGCTTTGCAGTTTGTATTTATAGATTCTAATGTATTATAATCAGATGACATTAAGATATATTGCAGAAACACTGTTTTTATTGTAATGGTTTGGGTAATTTGCACAATATGAAGATGTGGAGAAAAGATTCATGCTAAATTTGACTGTGCTTAACTTTAGGTTTTTCTTCCCCTACTGTAACTACTGTAGGCTCATCACTGATTTACTTTGAATTAGTCTTTTGCAATGAGTACAACAGACTGACACGGATTCACTGGTAATCCTGCAATACAACAGTTTTCTGTTTTCTTATTGCCTCTGTATAATTCTAATCACGTGTCATTATGAACTGCTGTGAAACTGTGATCTAATTTGAGGGGGCCCATAGTCTCTTCAGCAAAACCTGGTTGAAGAACAGTAATAACCATATAAAAAAATCATTAATGAAGAGTAATAATGGTTGTACATGCATTACTGAGGTTGTGATTTCAGGTAAATAAAATAAATACAGTTTGAATTGTGTCACTTTCTTTGTTATGAAATTGAAGGGAAATTGGTGAATCATATTTAGGACCACCAAGTTTAACACAGTTGTCGGGATTCTTCTTCTTTCAGCTGCTCCTTTTAGGGCAATGGCCATGTTTTTTTTGCATGACCTACTTCAGAAACCAAAAAAAGTTTACACCCCACACTTGACACCTTTATCAATCACTAATAATAAAGTGTTTTTTATTTTAAACTTTAATAAAGGTGCATATCATAAACATAAGCATCAATGAACTC
>VUQH01071112.1:23184-56949 GCA_015106775.1 Etroplus canarensis | reverse complement strand
TGTAAAAAAAAAAAAAAAAAAAAAAAGAATTTTTTTTTCCCCCCCCCCCCCCCAAAAAAAAAGGAAATCTATTCGCCTCAGTTTCACTTAATATTTTTCAGCTGGGGATCTGTGCCCAGCAATTTGAGAACTGCTGCTTTAGAGGTTGCCAAAGTGATCATCTACCTCCATTTCACCCTAACTTTTGCAGCCTTTTCTGCCACCTCAACTCCTCTGTATGTCCTTCACTACATCCTCGAACCTTCTCTGTAGTCTCCTCCTTGTCCTCCTGCCTGGCAGCTCCATCTTCAACTTCCTTTATCCAGGATATTCACTGTCCCTCCTTTGCACGTCCAAACCATTTCAATCTTCCCCCTCTGACTTTGTGAGCTGTCCTTTTAAAGTTCTGATTTCTAATCTCACCATCTTCAAGTCTGTCACCTCACCATACATTTCTCGCTACTGTCTTGTAAACCTTCTCTTTTGCTCTTGCTGCTATCCTTCTGTCGCAGAGCACCCCTGACACTCATCTCCACCAACTCCACCCTGCCTGTGCACTCTACTTAACCTCTTTTTGGATGGTTGACCGCAAATATTTAAATTCATCCACCTTCACAACCTGTTTTCTATGCATCTTCCCCAGTCTGCCTACCTCACTCTCATTCACAAATGCATTCTGTCTTGTTTCAACTGACTTCCATTCCTCTTCTCTCTGGTGCATGCCTCCATCTCTCCAGTCTCTCTTCTGCCTGGTCCCTACTCTCACAATGTTGTCTGAGAACATTATAAACCATGGAGACTCCCGTCTGACACCTTCTGTCAACCTGTCCACCACTGTATTTAAAAAAAAAAAAAAAGACAAAAAACGGGGCATAGAGCCGATACCGGATGTAATCAAACCCCTACCTTGATCCCATGTGTCCCTGCCACTATCTCTGTTCTCATATATGTCCTGCACTACTCTCACATACGTCTCTGCCACTCCTGACTTCCTCTCTTGATACCTTATCATAAGGACTCACAATTTCTGTTCTCAATCAGCTCTTGTGAATTTTGGAAGATGTATGATGTTAGTCCACTGGGTGGCAGTGTTAGGTTATAGATAAACTACACCTACATTATCAGTAACACCTGCTTGACTAATAGAGCTATCTTTTAAAAGAACCCAGAAGCTGTAATGGTCCTTAATGATCTGTAACTAATAGTTCTTAATAATCAGTGGGCACATTAAGAGTAGTGGTAGCTTGTGTTTCCTGACACATGTGAGAGGATATGTTAAGATTGTAGGGTTTACTATGAGCCAGTAATATATAACAGAATATGCTGGTCATACTTAAGTTACTTTTCATTAAAACGTGAATTAAAACGACTGATAACCAGGTGACTGCATCCCAGCTCTGTCTCTTTAACCAGCAGACTCACAGTCATGGTGGTCCCTCCCATTCTTACAGCCCTCCAGTGCTGCTGGCCTGAGATGGGAGCGCACACAGCAGCACCATCACGGCCGAAGGAACGGGAAAACCAACGATAACACACGGGCGCCGTGGGGGGAAAAATGGGCTAACGAAACGAGTCATTCGCTTACACCGGATCCGACGCTCGATCCCGTCCTGTGAGAAGCAGATGTTGTCATCGCGGCATTTTGCGCTTTTTATCCTTTCTCCTTGAGCGCCGCTGGTACAAAGGCGCCTGGTCCGGAGCAGCAGCAGCAGCAGCAGCTGGGATTACAACCACATGAATGGGCAGGAGTGAACGGACAAGCTACCTAGGATGGTAAACACTGGCAGCGAGTGAGTAAACCAAGAAGGATTAAAACACTTTCTTTATTCCCCCCCCTCCCCGTGGGAACCAGAACACCCGTGTCACCCTACGAAGACGTACTGTCATTGTGTCGACGCTGATTTAAGGGGGGGAAAAAATTAATGTTTAAAAAAAAGTGGCCTTTTCTAGAAGAATGCACAAGAATTACGAGCTCTGCTGTAGCTTTTCATTCACCTCTTTATCTCGCACATTCCCTGCTTTTGCTGTAACTGAACAGCCGGTTTCCCTGGTTCAGAATGGGGTGTATTGTTGCGACTGCGCAACATAAGACAAGTGTGTGCAATTAGACTGTGTGCTTTTCAAAGGGGCACCTTAACCGTTGTCGCCGCTTCTGGAAGTGGCCATTGTTGTCGATAGGGAATCTGTAGTGAACTGAAACGGATCAGACGGTGCACACTTGACATCTCCCCTTCTGTGTGTGAACCAGGGTCGGTCACAGAAGGGTTTAAAAAAAAAAATCAAGGCACAATATGGTGGAACCGGTGGGATTCATCGAGGCGTGGAAGGCGCAGTTCCCAGAGTCAGAGCCCCCCAAGATGGAGCTGCGGTCAGTCGGGGGCATCGAGCAGGAGCTGGAAAAGTGCAAAGCATCCATTAGACGCCTGGAGCAGGAGGTGAACAAGGAGCGCTTCCG
Organism: Etroplus canarensis; assembly: GCA_015106775.1. Classification (NCBI taxonomy): domain Eukaryota; kingdom Metazoa; phylum Chordata; class Actinopteri; order Cichliformes; family Cichlidae; genus Etroplus; species Etroplus canarensis. The sequence continues at coordinate 54,515 of VUQH01071112.1, read as the reverse complement.
AATGATCTACCTGCAGACTCTGTTGGCCAAAGAAAGGAAAAGCTATGACAAACAGCGGTGGGGCTTCAGAAAGACACCGCTCAATGAGGGGGTGGACCCCGCGACCACGCAGGGTGTGGAAACCCAATCCCAGCAGCCCCACATGCAGGAGACTGGTGGAGTTGGGTTGGGGGGAGGTGGTGGAGGGTATGGTGGCGGTAATAGTGGGGACAGGAGTCGTTTTCAGCCTCTCGGAGATGGATCTGGCAGGTCCAAACCCAGGCCTCCACCAGCCAGGAAGTCAGCCTCCCACGGTGATGGCCTGGAGTCTGCATTTGATGTAACTCAGCAAGCGGAGTCAACGTCCTGCGACAACCTAGATGGCCTCTCACCATCAAAGCAGAGAGGTGGTGTTGCTGTGTCACCACGCAGGCCCACCCTTCCTCCTCCAGACAAGGACCTTCCCACAGATCCCAAGGACAAACTTGGGATGGGACTTGGTGTGGCAGCTCTTAGATCCAACTTTGAGAGGATCAAACGAGCAAACTCTCACTCAGCGGGTGATGTTGCTAAGGGCCAGGAGAAGCAGCCACCTCTGCCGCCACCACCGTTCTATACCAACATGGAGTTCCACCATGACAGAGGTTTGGTCAGGGTCAATGACCGTGATGTCTCTGACAAGATCAGCTCACTGGGCAGCCAGGCCATGCAAATGGAGCGAAAGAGATCTCTGCACTCCCTACCAGGTAATCTCGCTACGGTGGCAGGGGAGCTCCGTGCCAGGCCGGTCTATCGAGGACGGTCTACCGAGAGCACCTGTGGTTATGATGCAGAATACGAAGATGGGGAACCCAACCAACGACATTCAGGAAGGGCCAATGGGGGCAAGCCTCCTCCCCCTCCTTGGCAGCCTTCTGAGTTCCAAGCCTACTCCAGTGTCTATGTTGGTGGGGTGATGATGGGTGAAGGTGGCAGTGCAGATGGAAGAGCGGGTGGTGGAAGTGGTAGTGGAGTCGCAATGAGAGACCACGGGGGAGGTGATGATCACCTGCTGACCTGGCCTCGCCGCTCCTACTCCCCAGGTAGCTTTGAGGATGCTGGTGGAGGTGGTGGTTATACGCCAGACTGCAGTTCCAATGAAAACCTGACATCCAGTGAGGAGGACTTCTCCTCAGGCCAGTCCAGCCACGTCTCACCCAGCCCTACCACAGCTTTCCGTCGTCCCTTCAGAGAGAAGAGCCGCTCGCCATCCCAGAATTCCCAGAACTCTCAGCACTCCTTCGACAGCAGCAGCCCTCCAACACCGCAGTCTCAGAAGCGTCACCACAGGCAACAGGGAGGCCATGTGGTCATGTCTGAGGCTACTATTGTGAGTGTTCGCAAGACTGGTCAGATCTGGCCACCTGCTGCCCATCATGACCTTGTGCCCCATTGTAGAGCATCTCATGACAACAGTTTCCATGGAGATCACCTAGGTGAGTGGTGACTGTGTTTCTAATCTATGTTTTGCTGGAGGTCAGGTGGACTGGAGTGCAAAGGACATTTTAGAGCCTGCACAAAAACCACCTGGTTCTGTGTGGAGGGAGAGAATAATAATGAAAGCCTGAGTGAATGAGTGTTATTTAGTCATGCTGCAATTATGTTGGCATTTGTTCTTTTGCATTTTCAGACCCTTCTTCATGTAATTTGTATTTCCTCTTAAAGCCCCACAGCAGCCAAGTGTTCATGTGATTGATACCTTGAGCATGCTTTTCCGTGTGCACACAAACACTCAGGCCTGTGTGTCCTTTGGACGGCCTTGCGTGGGAGAAAGATGAAAGATCCACCTCTGCTTATTCCTGGAATGTCAGTCGGGTGGGTGAACAATAAATGTGGTCAGTCTGGGTTAAAGCTGCAGGTCTACCTTTACTCAGACATCTCCTGTGGCTCTTGGTATGGAATTCGAATCACAAGTGTCTGTCTTCCTGCCTGTCTTTCCCTCACAATTTCAGAAACTCCCCAAACCACAAGCTGAAACTCTTCACTAGCTTGTAGTGTACACCAGAACAAAAGAAATCCAGTGTTATCTCTTCAAACAATTATCTGCAGTATGCCTAACCACTAAATTGCAGCCTTTGAGTCATGGCACCTGTAGTAGAAAACAGCTAGTAGATAGATATGCAGCCTGGAGCTGAAATCATGGGCACTGGCTTACATAGCTGTCAGGCTGAGTGTGTTGCTTTGAGAAAAGCACATTAGAAGGACTTACCTTACTGCAGTGGTTCTCAAACTGGTGGGGCATGGACAACCAGGTGAAAAAATGAAATAAAACAAAGGTGAATGGGTTTGTTTTTTTTTAAAGGAAAAAGAAACAAGAGTTTGCCAATGCTATTATGCTGATTATATGAATTTTTATTTAAATGAAGTTCATCGTGGATCCTTTTTTAGTATTTATCATTGATATTGTGGGGTGTGAACTTTTTTTGGCCACTGAAGTGGAGCATGCCAAAAAAAAGTTTGAGAACCACCGCTTTACTGTAATTGCCCACTAAAGTTTCCATTTTAGAGGCTGCGCCAGGTCATAAGGAGTAAAAGCCAAACACTGCTTGGGTAGTTCAAATATTTGATCAACTTTTTAGACAAAGATGGTTGTTTACCGAGGTGTGGTTAGCTACAGTTGTGCACATTTTGGAGTGGTGTCTCGCTGGTTTTCTGCAGTGGAAGCGAGGAGTGTTTGTGCACCCACTATATTGTAACAGATTTTGGACTGGCATCCTGCTTGACCAGACAGGCAGCAGGATGCTGGCATCACATGCCTGTTCTGGTGCCAGGATGAACTGGAAAGAGGGGAGGTGGTGGATGGTGAAAAGGCAAAGAAACACAGACGGTATCAGACAGGGGGTTGGGAAGCACTGGAGAAAGTATGAAAGCAAAGAAAGTTTAAGAACAATATCAACAACTGTACATGCACATGAACTTCATACGTTCATGCTTGGTAACATTACTGTCTGCAACACGATACTGCTAATTGTCTTAATACCCTGAATGTTGAACTGGTCTCTGTACATCAATAATTCATTTATTTGAATTGAAAACCTGACACAGAGGCCCTGGTGGGATTAGCTAAAATGCTTTTCCAGACCGGACACGATCGTCAAGGTGTATGATTGCATCCTGTTTGGAAAACCATCCCAGAAATGCTTGCAGTGAAAGTGAGAGACATTTTCCGTATTATCCACATCTCTAATAGAAAACAGTAGGCGAATACCATCAACAATTTAGAGCAATATGAAGTTACTGGCTCTAACAGTGATTAAGATTGTTTGTAGTTAGCAGCCTGGCCAGATAGCAAGTCCCTAGCAAATGGCTATCTTATCTCCAGCTGCTATGTTTAGGATTATCACTGGACTGTCTGCCCTCTTTGTTTTAGCATCTTTTCCACAACAATGAGCCCTGTGGGAAATTAGGCAAGCCAGAAAAGCAGGGATGGAAATGGAGGATGGGTGTGATACATTTAGTGGGATAATCTGGATTTTGAGCATAAGATAGAAAATGTTGGTTAGACACCCTGCAGAGAGGTCTTGTTTTCTAGTTGGGGTTTAAGCAGACACGCATGGCGTTGACAATGAAGTAGATGGAAAAAAATGAATGTCACATCATGTTTGGGCCCTTGGAGTATATGTATTTTTTTGACAACCAGAATAGATAGGGTTGTAAGGGAAGAGAGTGTGTTTTTAGTGGGCGGCTGATTATAATGAAGAGTAGAACGGCGTTGTGAGGAAGACTGAGGGAGGCAGAGTGCAAGGCAGAGCTGTCGTTTCTCGCTTCATTGGTCAGGGATGCGGGGGCTGCAGAGAGGCACAGATGGGAAGAACTCCCCCGTTGTGTAACAGAAACACAGACTCAGGCTCACACACAAAGACAGACATACTTGATGCTTACTCTGTACCTTGAGGCTGCTGTGCCTTCAGCAGTACGTGTACATGGAAAGTGTTTGTTCTTTTGTTGTGTCAGTGTTCGCACTAGCCACGGCTTCTCTTCTCGTCTCTTCTCTTAAAGCTAATCAGGTCTTTTGTGGATATGACAGTAAGAGTGAAAGATAATGTAAAAAGCAGGGACATTTGGCAAGTTAACTAAAATGAAGGAAAAAAAAAACAGCAAAACATTTTTGCAGGCAAACCCGTCAGCTGCCAACTTTTCATTTTTCAACCTAATTGAACAAACACGTGCACAGCAGTGTATCATCAAACATTTGATCGTTCATGCTGAGTTAGATGTTCTTTTACATCATGAATTAATTTTCTAGTTGCAAAAGTGACAGAAATTCTCATTTAATTTACTAAAATTGGCAAAAGCTAAAAGAATATAAGAATAAGGAAGAATACCAAAATATTTCTTGCATACAGGGAAAGGAGATCTTGGAAGCAGTATGAGGTTTGTGTACAGTAAACAGAGATCAGATGGGGATTAAATGTTAAAACTCAGATCTTGTAGCAGTAGCAGGGAAGCCTTGTGCCCTTACTCAGTGTTTGTTCACCAGCCAGACTCCCCACACCTCACTTCACCCACTCAAAGTTTAGTGAGGTCAGTTCATTGAAGAAAGGGAGCATTCACAGTCTTCTGTAATGATATGTGTGGTGGCTGAAAATGCCAAGCTTCTACATACATTGTTGACTGTAATTCATCTGAAGAAAATTGTGCCTAAACCATTGAATACCTGTTGATTTGTGTCTCTGGTGACGGTGATACCAAGGGAAAGACCTGTGAAAGCCACAATGGCAATATTGTCCTACTCGAGTAAAACTAGTCCCCTGCTCTCTTTCTTCAGCCTCTCCGTTCTCAAGGCTTGTTTTAAAATCAAATATAAAACCAAATTTTTTTGTATTCAAATTTCACGTTGTTCCTTCAAAGTGATTTTGACCTCTGACTCAGAATCAAAGTGAGAAAAGAAGTCAATTTTGAAGTCATTGCATTTCTGGAAGATAAACCTTCTACCACAGATTGAATAGGTTGAAACTTATTTTATCTAAATTATGATACCATATGCTTAACTCTTTATTGAAAGATAGTATTTACTCTATTCTTTGCTGCAAAAGTAAAAAGCTTTTGCTGTTCCTTTGCTGATGTCTTGTTCAGGTAGTTAGTAGCTGTAACATGTACAGAGGATGTAGAAAGTGAACGCACCCCTGTTAAAATACCAGATTTTCTGAAGTAAAAAAAGAATGAGCCATCAACAAATCATCTCAACCTTTTCCCACTTTTTATATGACATGTAACTTGTACAATTCAATTGAAAATGAACCAAATCTGTTAGAGGGAAAATATAAAAAAATGTTGGTTGCATAAGTGAGCACACCTAAACCAAACCTAAAACTAATACATTGTTGAGATGTTGCTTTAATTACAGCATCCATTTTTTGGGAAAGCATCTATCAGCATGGCACGTCATGACTTGACAATATTTGCTCACTGTTAGTTGCAAAAGTGCTCCAAATCTGTCACCCACCCCATAGATTTTCAATTGGATTCAGGTCTGGGCTCTGGCTGGGTCATTCCAAAGCTGTCATTTTATTCTGGTGAAGCCTTTTTCTTGTTGATGTTGTTGTGCTGAAAGGTGAAATTCCATGAAATGAACTGGTACTTGTATAGCGTTTTGCTACTCTAACTGAGCACTCGGAGCGCTTTTACTACATTCACCCATTCACTCAGTGCTTTATTCTATGCCTTAAGTGCATTTAACGATAATGCACACATTCATACTTCGATGCATTGGGAGCAGTTTGGGGTTCAGTGTCTTGCATGTAGCCAGGGATCGAACCACCAACCTTCGTGTTAAAAGACGACCTGCACTAGCTCCTAAGCTACAGCCGCCCTTTAAAAGCTCCAGCTTTCTAGCAGACAGCTAAATTTTTTTCTGTCAAAATTGACTGGTATTTGGAGCTGTTCAGAAGTCCCTCGACCTTGACTAAAGCCCCAGTTCCAGCTGAAGGAAAACAACCTCAAAGCATGATGCTGCCACCACCATGCTTTACTATAAATATGATGCGCAATGTTGTTTTTGCACCAAACATACCTTTCGGAATTGTGGTTAATAAGTTCAACCTTGGTTTCATCAGACCATGAAACACTTTCCCACATACTTTTGGGAGAGCTGATGTATGTTTTTGTCAAATTTAGCTAAGCCTGGAGATTTTTCTTTGTAAGAAAAGGCTTCCATCTTGCAACTTTACCCTGTAGTCCAGGTATATGGAGAATTTTTGATATGGTTATCAAATGTACTGCACAACCAGTGCTTGCCAGAAATTCCTGCAGCTCCGTCAGTGATGCCATAGGTCTCTTGGCAGCCTCCCTGACCAGTTTTCATCAATTTTGGAGGGAAGTCCAGTTTTCTCTAACATCACTGCCGTTCCATATTTTCTCCACTTCTTGTTGACTGTCCTAATGTGTTCCATGGTATATGTAATCCCAAGGGAATTTTTTTTGTACCCTTCTCCTGACTGATACCTTTGAACATTAAGATCCCTTTGACGCTTTGTAAGCTCTCTGTAAACCATGGCTGTTGCTGTTGGATGCAACTGAGTATATTGTTGGAAAAGTCCTACAAGGCCTGCTGAACTTTATTTGGGGTTTATCAGAGTCACTTTATTTAATGGCAAGTGTGTACCCAAAAAGGCTGAATGTTGTAATTAAAGCAAAAGCTTATTGTACATTTTTTACATTTTGTATTTTTCCCAAACCACATCAGCTGTCTCCTTTTGATGCAGAGGGGTAGTGGCTCTACTCTGAGCCTCTCACAAATAACTTGGCTCTTCCTGGGTGAGGGGCCAAACTAAGGCCAAGTCAGAAAACCCCTATGAAGACAAAAAGAACAAAGGGCATGCTTACCCTGTTCGGGATAGGGTTACCGAGGCCTCACCCTGAGGCCAGGCCTGGAACGGAGTGCTTGAAGGAGAGTGCCTGGTTGTCAGGCTTTAGCCCAGAGGGTCCAGCCCAAAACCACCACATGGGCCCGCCCTCCTGTGGGTCCACTACCTGCAGAAGGGGCTGCAGGGGATCAGTACTTTGTTGAATGGGCAGTGGTCAGAGCCTTGGTGGTTTGATCCCCAGTAGACAAATCTCAGCTGTTTACAGTGAAAAGCAAAAGAGATGATAGGGAATGCATCTCCCTCAATAGCAATAACATAAACTATCAACAGTGCATAATATCCCACATGTCAAAATACAGTAGCGTACATTTTGGGAATGGCCTAAGATGGTTAGCTAGGTTTGTACAATCTTTCATTTTTACTTATTCTAAGGTGCTTTAACTCTCAAACACACACATCTTTCAAATAAAAGAAAATTAGATTTGCATATTTACATTTACAAAGGTAAAGTAAAATATGTTTCTGAACAACTTAATAAATTGCTTAAGTATTAGTTACAATTTTATAATGTTCTAATTTGATTTTAATGAAACAAACTGGCTAGCAGTTACTAGGAGATTTTGAAAGAACAAAACAATATTGTATATGTTTGTATTAAAGCATGTGATGAAGGAGCCAAAATGGTGATGGAGAAAAGAGCTTGCCATCCTTGAGGGACCTTAGCAGAAAATCTGATTATGACATTAGTGACTTGCTGTGTGTGTTTCTGCACGCTTTTCCAGATTTGTTTTTTGCTTAGTGCTGTAATGTAAAATGCATTTGCACACACCTTCCTCCTGGGAAAGTAAGAATTGAGTGTATTGTATGTGTGGCTGTCTTGGGTCTTTCTCAGCACACTTAAATCCTGTAACTAGCTGGCGATCAGTGCAGTTTGTAAGCAGGAGAGGGATGCTAGAGAGGATCTTGGGCTGTATGTTTTGCAGTATGCGATTCAGCATACATGTATTTAGGAAAAGAAGATGAAAAGGAATGCTTTACAGTATTCTGGTGTGGCACAATAACCCCCTTTTTCACACGGGGTGGGGAGTGACTACAAAAAGACGTGTTCAGTATGTGTAGTTGAGTGAGCTCTGCAGTGAAAGCTATTTGCACACAGGACCTTCGGGTTTACAGTCAGGCCCTGAGTGGTGGAAGGAGTAGAAGAAAGAAGTATGAGAGCATAAGGAGAAGAGGTGGAGGGGGTGTGTGGGTGTGTGTGTGTGGGGGGGGGTGGATCTGCCTGTCTTGCCAGCTTGGATAAGCGGAAGAAGATGAATGAAAATGGTGCAACCTGCTCAGACCAGTTATGCATACATAAAACTGTCCCTTTGTTCCCCTTGGCAAGATAAGTTTTGAAAGCCAAAAACATGCTTGCACACTTATGATTTACATTAGTTTGCATTGTAGAGTAACCACCAAAATGCTACATTTAATTCACATTTTTAAAATTAGAGGCTAAAACAGGAAATGTTTATTGATGTTTATAACTGACCAAACTAACATGCCAGAAAACTTTGATACCACCATAGTGGACTTAGTATTGTAGCACATAAACTCCATATTACATGGTTTCTGCTTCCAGCAACAAAACCCATCAGTATAAGAATTTAAACAACAAAATTACAACTTTGATTACATGAAAAACCCCAGATCCAAACAATAATCTGTGTGCAAAACAAATTTACACCACAAATTCTTACCAAACTATGCTCCAAAACCATGGCACGTATGCAAGAAAACACTGCTAATCAATTCAGATACGCTTAAAAATGTCATGAGGAGAAGTATAGAATTTCTTTGTAGTGTTGCATCCCTGTATTTCTACTATAGGAGTCCAACCTGGTACAGAGGCTGGCGTGGTGTTACTGGGTTGGCACTGGACAGCAGGGTGGAGCAGCTCCAGCAGCTCCAGCAACTCCCCCAAGAAAGTCAAACTGCCTGGCTGGGTTTTATGAGCCTGGAGCTGCCAGTGTCAGACCTCTGTGTTTGTGTGTCTGTTTGATGTGAATGGAAAAATTGTTTTGAGGGTATGTGTGTGTCCACAGTCCATGTTTTGTAGGCTTGGGGAGAGCTTTGGATATTTAGGCTAACCCTAGAGTGAAAGGAAGCAGACTGGATGTTCATAACTGAAAACTGCAGACAGACATGTAAAGGCAAACATACATAAACAACACACACTGGCAGCCCTCAGAAGGGTAATTACTCTTCCCTGCTTCGGTTTATTCTCCTTTTTGTATGTACTTGTATATTTCCTATGTCAAGCATCTAGCCGCAATCTTTCTTTGGTGACTGCCAGCACTTGGAAAATCCCTGACATAAACTTCAGTGACTCGTTTCTCCCCATTTGTAACTGCCCTTCCTTTTGAACAGTGGCCATTTTGGCCTCCCTGAACATGGCCCGTGTTGTCCCAGTCACTAAGTTTGTAATTTGGGTTGGCCACAGTGCATGGAAATTGTGCTAGTTAGCATGCACAGCTCACTGCTTACCGCAGCCCTTTGGGCTTGTAGTGTAAGTGTCTGCTGTGTGTTTTCTGGTGTTGTGCATATCTTAGGTTTGCTGCATGGGTTATTAATCACAGCCAGGTCTCTAAGGGACCAGGTTATGGTTGGGGATGGGATGGAAAGAAAGACCTGGTCTATGGCTTGTGGTTGAGACCACAAGGCAATATGACATCTACAGGGGTTAATATCACAAAGACCAACAAGGGAGTTGTGCAGAGCTCCATTCTGCTTTGTTTGCCTACATTTACTGGTTTTCTTGTCGGGACATAAAGGAGTATGCCACCTATTTTATGTCACAGTCATTTTACTCATAGCTGGGAGCACTACATAGTGACTTTGTTATCTCAGTTTAGAAAATAACTGAACTACTGATTAACTAAAAGCCTGTGGTTCAAAGAGCGGCCATTACATTTGTTAGACATGGAAATAAAACAGGACTGTGTAGTGAGATACTGTAATAAGGCAGACTGTGGAAAAAAGCTTGTTTTGTTTAAAATTTAGCTTGTAGTTTATGCATTAAAAGAAAAATGCAAGGATCTAGTGGGGTGTCAGGGGGATAATAGGTTCTCAACCTAAAATACGATATGGACAAAAATATTGGGCCACACCTCTTAATCACTGAATTCATGTGGTTTCATTGCCACAGGTGTATAAAATTAAGCACCTAGCCATGCAGTCTACCTTTACAAACGTTAGTAAAAGAATGAGTTGTTTTAAAGAGCTCAATGGTCACGATCAACTGTAAATGGTATTATAGTAAACTGGAAGCATTTAGGACCCACAGCAACTCAGCCATGAAGTTGCTGACCATGTAAAGTTATAGAGCATGTTGCTGAGGTGCATGGTGCATAAACGTGGCTAACACTCTGCTGCCTCAATGACTACAGAGTTCCAAACCTCCTGTGACATTAACATCAGCTCAAGAACTGTGCACCAGGAGCTTAATGGCATGGATTTCAGTGGCTGAGCAGGCTGAGCAAGCATTACATCATCAAATCTGATGCCAAGATTTGGATGAAGTGCTGCAAATCACACTGCCACTGGATTCTGGAGCAGTGGAAGTGTGTTCTCTTGAGTAACTTCTGGAGGTACGGGCAAAATTCTCACCGACACACTTCAAAATCTTGTAGAAAGTTTTCCCAGAAGATTGGAAGCTGGTATAGCTGTAAAGGGGGGACCAACTCCATATTAATTCCAATGGATTTAGAATGCCATGTCAAAAAAGCTCCTGTACATGTAATGTGTGGGTGGCTCGATAGTTTTTTCCATATAGTGTAGGGGTGTCAAACTCATTTTATATTGTGGGATTCATACAGCCCAACCCAAATACAACTTAAGTGGACTGGACCAGTAAAGAGTGCCTGATTGTCCTCCTTACTTTTAGATTAAAGACATTTAACTACATATTAAATCCCTGAGATGTCTTAACTAAAAGAAGTGCAATTTTAAGAAAACATTTTCTGCATTATGAAGAAATGCTGCTGTAATAAAGCAAAGAAACATGTGAGCACAGCTCACTGGTTTTGCACTGTAAGAAATAAAGGACATTATCCTGCGTTTAAAAAAACAAAAATTATCTGTGAATCCATAAAAATGGTAAATGGACTGGTACTTATAGAGTGCTTTTCTACTCTTAACTGGGCACTCAAAGCACTTTTTAGTACAAGCCCCATTCATACATACATTCACATGTCTTATTCTATGCCTTTAAGCACAATAAACCATCACACACATCCTCCCCCCAAGAAAATGCTATTATTACTAGTGAACGAAGGAAATTTTCTGTTATTATTTGAATACTAAATAATTCTAAAAAAAATTTCATTCTGAATTTCTTACTTTGGCTTATGACAAGCTATGGGTCATGTATTTGTCAGAAAGAAAACTGTAAAACTGATGAAAATTCAGCTAAAGGTATAAAATGTATGCCCTCTTTATTTGAAACATCACCCCATCCAGTGGGGTAGACTGGCGTTTTTGCAGGCCCGTGGGCCTTATGTTTCACACCTATGATAAAGTGTATGATCCCTCAGTGCTTTGAGAGGCTTTGCTACCCATGCCACCTGATAGTGATGTGAATGATAGTCAGTGCAAAAATCTGTGTCTTCTTCCAGGAGACAGATTGGCACAGTGACCAATAGAAGCCCACCTTTTGATCCCAGTGAGAGCTGCTTTAGTTATGAATGTAAAGTGCATAATCCTGTAGTGTTTGGGCACACGTCACATACATTTAGTAGTATCTGAAAGCCAAACAATGTTGCTTAAAGGGCATCAGAAATCCCTAGTCATGGAAGCATGCAAAGCTTAATCTCTCACTGTTCAATCTGGGAATTACAAACTGGCTAACAATCAGATTACCATTTTTTTCTCTACCTCAGTTAACAGAGATCACACCACACTGCACTCATTACAGCACTTATGCACCATGTCCTATATACTACCGTTAGGATTATAATCCCTTACATATATGAGATGTATTCATTTTAAACAGTTAGATAGAAAAGTTACGCGCTGAATTGCTATCATGTGTGATTGGTTGTCTTCAAACATTTAGATGGGTCACTCCTGAACTATGGTGGTTACATATTTGATACATTTACATGTATTACAAGTAGCTTTTCTTTTACTGAACATTCTTATTTCCCATCCTGTCTAATCTCTTTGTTTTGTCCTCCCCAGCAATGCTTCATTCAAACAGCTGCTTCTACTTTCCTTTACTTGGAACCATTTAGTGGTACATCACCTTTCTGTCTTTATTTCTCTGGATTTTCCACCAAGCAAGTGGAAATGCCAAGAGATATCCAAGTCACGCCCCCCACCCCCTTGTAGATGCAAGCAGGCCTCTCTCTGTGACTGTTGAATAGGGGTTTACCTTGCAAAATTCCTATAAAACAACACAATCAGTACCAGCTGTTAGCAGCAGGCAGTATTGTTACAGGGCAGGATCAACTATTCTCAAGCACCTGCATCTGACTTTTCCTCCAGCTATGTCTCCATGTATCTGCATTTTTTACTTTAGTCTGTCTATGTATCATGCTCTCCTTGCACATATACCTTCAGTCTGTGTAAGTGTAATTTGCACAGATCTTTAAAGGCTTATAATTCTTTAGTTCACTTTGACAGTGTTAACCACAGCTTTGCAATCAGATTATGGAGGATTCAGGACCAAGCTAGAAATAGGATGTAATATTCCCTGTCCTTTAATCCCTGAATGACCTTGAAATCGTGATGTCTTTTGTCTAATATTGTAAAACAAAATAATTTTCTCTTCCAAGAGACATACACATCATTTTATAAGTGTGACATAATAAAGTCGAGCTTGCAATAGATAAGAAATATTATGCACCATATTGTAAATTTGCTGTCTTCTAGTGTTAGCCTGTTACGCAGAGTGAGGAGTTAAAGTGGGCTGAAGCGATCTGCAACAGCATTATGGCACCTTTGGTTAAATAATTAAATCTGATAGGCAGTCTGATATATAATAATATAAAGCAGGTTAATTTCTTGTCTGGTGCTGCCTGGTGATGCTTCCAGTTTGCTCAATGAATCAGAAAGTAATGTCACCCCACAGTCCTGCTTACACGCTCATCACCTCCTTTTTCCTTTCCATCCTCGTCACGTTTTCATGCTGCAGATGTCAATAAAGTTCCAGTCTCAGTACTTCAGCATCTAGCTAATTCTACAGAATGTGGCAGGTAATTTGAAATGCAACTTTTCAAACTCTTTCTGTGTAGTTTGGATCACAGTCTGTCTATTAGGTAAATGTACTGTTGTAGCATTTTTCAGGGAGGGGAAAAAACAATGTATGACAATATTGCTCTCAGAGATGCAAAAAAACTTTAAAAAAGGGAGGATAGGAGAGGAAGACAAGATGAAAATGGAAGAAGGGGAAGGCACGGACTGCTCAGCAAGCGGTTTTTGGTAAACTGGAAATTTAAAGTTTAAATGCTATGTCTTGCTCCTCCACATTGAGGTGGTTCAGGCATCTCACTTAGATACCTCCTAGGTAATGTGTTTCTGGCATGTGCTACTGAGAGGTGGCTACAGGGCAGACCAAGGACACGCTGAAGCGATCGCATCCTTTGGCTGGCTTGGAAATGCCTTGGTGTGCCCCTGGAAAAGCTGGAGGATGTGCAGGATGTCTTTACATCTTTGCTTAGAGTGCTGTCTTTATAACCCAGACCTGAATAAGCAGCAGAGGATGGAAGGATTGTCCTAATTGAAGTTAATTTTTTTTTTTTTTAATAAGGCAGTGGAAATGTGCACAGTGTGTTGCTGACATTATCTGGTCATTTCACTTTAGTGTATGCTAAACTGGTGAGTTTGCAGTATTGTGGTACAATTTGCAGTGACTGACTATAGTGGGCTGCCTCAGAGCAGGTTGTGGTGTTCATGCTCACTGTTCGGTTAGATTAAGGGTAGCAGTCGTCAGTTTAAATTGAGGTTAATCATGCAGTTTAGATCTGCTTGCCAAATTTCAACCTTATATTAGCTTTATATTGGGTAGGGGTTTGAAAGCAGCATTGATGACTCATAAACTGTAAAGTGTTGCTGTCAAAAAGAGCAGTAAACCTCTGAGCCAGCAGCAGCAGCGCAGGCCAGCTGACCACAGCCTGTACACAAAGAAAACAAATCAGCAAATTATGCTGCAGCTTATTTCTAAGTGATTCTTCTTCCCCTGTTGCACCTTTACACTAGATTTTAGGTTTCCCCCACCTGCCAAATCCAACTTTAACCCCTTGTGTGGAGTGAACTTTGACATTTCGAAAATATATCCTGGCTTCAAGAAAAGAAACACAGAATGCGCTGAGATTTCTAAAAATGAATGAAAATTCTAACTTTGTGAAGCTCAAAGGCAGGGAAAGTAAGATGAACTGCTTCAGGCCTTGAACTCTTTCTTTAGCTGCAGATGATGAAGAGCTGTCTTCCCCTCTACATTCACATATTTTCTCTCAAACTGTGTTTCTATCATACATGCATGGATGGAGACATAATTATCTCACAGCAGACATGTTGCTCAGTTTATTTTCGGTTGCATTTAATCTCAATTCATTATGAAATTTGACAAAACAGACTTCCCCCCTCATTGATATTCACGACATGTAACAATAACCTGAAAGTAAAATGAGCTGCAGATGACATCGATGTCTGTTCCCCTAAAGATTTTCTCTTGCACTGTATTCATTCTCTTTATCTCATCACCCCCAGCTTTTTCCCATTTCCCTTCTCCTTGTCTGCCTCTTTCACTTCATCTGAGCACCATGTAAAGTGCTGCTTCTAATTTGTATCTACTTGGAGCCAGTTTGCATCTATATGAATCCATACAACTAAGTGTAACGCAGGCTACTAAAGTTGACAGAATGAGCTCAGCAAGATGGTTTTCAGTAGAGAAGACTTTACTGCTCTGTGCTCTGTACATAACTGATTCTTGGAGTGCTGATTCTTTCTCTACTAAAGAAGAGAGTATTTAACAGCAGTTTATATATAGTGTATGACTAGTACTAGTTATCTACAGAGGACACAGTATACTACAAGCAGTGTTTGTCTAGTTAACTGGAAAACTGCACTGAATAAAATCCAGTAGCTTATTTTCCCAAGATTTCCACATTTTTCACTGCTAGCCAACAAAATCAAAGTGAGATTATGCAAACAATTCTACTAGAAAATCTTGAAAAAGAAATTTAGTGAAACCAGGTCTTTTTGTCAACCTGAAATGATTTCCAAATTGAAACAGTCTGTCTAAGCCCAGCCCCCAGCTCTTGCCTTGGTTGGACTGACACACAAAACAAAACGAAGAACTCATTACAGCCAGTCATTGCTTTTACCTATGCTGTTACACGATGGCCTTTCTGCCTACTTTGAACCTGTCAGTTCTCTTACTTTGTTTCTTTGTGTGCATGTGTCAGTTTTGTTCCCTTCCCTCAGGCTCTGTAAGATTGTGTTTACGCAAGGTAGCAGAGCGGGTTTTCTGAGTAAATAACTGTTGTGTCTGGCCCAAATAATAAGGAATTATTTTTAGTGAGTAAAATATTCCTGTATGGGTATACCAATTAGTATTATTTGCTTAAACACTTAAGGTAGTGTCAGCTAATGCTTACTGGCTGGCTCGCGAAAGGTAGCCCTAAAAGAAAACATGTACAGTTAGGTCCGTAAATTTAGAGACAATGGTATATTATGTTGCAGATTTTCCTCGGTATACAACTTTTAACTCAAATAGGTTTGTTAACAGAATTGCATTTACTGTTTAGGAATTGCAAACATTTTTAAGCATAGTACACCATTTTCAGAAGCTCAAAAGTAATGGGACAAAATAATATAATTTTAAAAATAAGGAGTTTTTAATACTTGGATGAAAATCCTTCGCAGTTAGTGACTGCCTGAAATCTAGAACCCATGGACATCACCAAATGCTGTATTAACTCACTGAGATGCTCTGCCAAGCCTTTACTGCAGCCACCTTCAGTTGCTGCTTGTTTGTGGATCTCTCTGCCTACAGTTTTGTCTTCAGTAACTGAAAAGGAGCTATGTTGGGTTGAGATCAGGTGACTGACTTGGCCATTGAAGAAAATTCTGTTTCTTTGCCTTGAGAAACTCTTGGGTTGCTTTTGCAGTATGCTTTGAGTCATTATCCATTTGTACTGTGAGGCGCTGTCCACCCAATTTTGCAGCATATGGCTGAATCTGAGCAAAGAATATGGCCCTTTATGCTTCAGAATCCATGCAGCTACATCTCTCAACAGTCACGTTATCCATAAACACTAGTGACCCATTTCCACTGGCAGTGGGCACATTCCCATGCCATAATATTGCCTCCACCATGTTTGGCAGATGATGTAGTATACTTTGGATCATGAACTGTTTCCTTTTCCATATTTTTCCCTTCCCATCATTCTGGTACAAATTCATCTTGGTTTCATCTATCGGATTTTTTTTTTCCAAGAACTGAGCAGGCTCTTTTCAATATTTACTGGCAAAATCTAATCTGGTCTTCCTCTTCTTGAGTTTAACCAGTGGTTTTCACCTTGTCAGTATTGACATTCACAAGGATATCTCTTGATTGTAGACTTTGACAATCATACACCTGCCTGCCTGAGAGTGTGCTTGATTTAGCTAGATGGTGTAAAGGGCTTTCTTAACCAAGCAAAGAATTCTTCAGTTAACCACCTTAGTTATCGGTCTTCAACTCCTTTGATGTTGTTGAGCTGGCCAGTGCATTCCTTATTTTTGAGAATGTACCAGGTGGTTGTTTTTAGCCACTCTTGAGTTAAATCTGAAAGTCTGCTCTTCAATCACATTTTGACTGATTTAAAATCCAATATGGTATTGTACAAAGGCAAAATTACAAGAAAACATGTTGTCCCAATCAAAAAAAGTTACTGAAAAAACTAAACGGCCTACTTTCTATAATAATAGCGCATTGTCAGAAAATCTACAAACTTGTGTATTTCTTTTTTTTTGCATCATTTCCTGTTAACAGAAATGTTCTATAGGTGTATATCAAGTAGCATATAAATCAACCGATTTTTATCAATGAGGCTCTATTTAGTGGTGCCAACATTCTATGAACAAAGAAGTGGAGAGATTAAAACATATGGAGGCCACACTAAAACATATCAACTTATCAATCTAATGAGGGAAGTTGGAATGTTCCTTAGAATATTTAGACACCAGAGCATACAATCAAAAATGACTGAACCATGTTATTCAGCCCATCCATTTGTTTAGTCGGTTTTTTTTTTGGGTGGGCATATCTGCACAGCATATCTTTGGAACCACCTCAGCAGATGCGTCAGCACATTCATACACTTACTGTAAGAATGAAAGTATGCAGGAACACCAGCTGTGCTGTCACATCAGGAAGACAGATGTGTTGGAAAGGAATTTGTGAGAATAAAAACAATAGCCAGTGTAGCTTTTGTGTGGTTCATGAAATATGTGTGGACAGCATCAGAGGAAGGTAGTGGTCCAGTGGAACATAAACACTATATGGACTAAAGTACTGGGCCATCTACACATTATTTCTACAGGAGCTTTGATGACATCCTTTTCTAAATCTATAGGCATCAATAAGGAGTGGTTCTCCCCTTTGCAGCTATAACAGATTCCACTCTTCTGGGAAGCCTTTCTGCAAGATTTTGGAGTGTCTGTGGGAATCTTTGCCCATTCATTCCAAAGAGCATTTGTAAGGTCAGACACTGATTTTAGAAAACAGGGCCTGGCTTACAGTGTCCGCTCTAGTTCTTCTTAAATGTGTTCTCCACCAAACTCACCCAACCATGCCTTTGTGCACTGGGGCACAGTCATGCTGGAAGAGAAAATGGCCTTCCCCAAATAGTCCCCCAAGGATGGAAACAGAATTGTTCAAAATGTCTTGGTAAGCTGAAGAATTGAGATTCCCCTTCAGTGGAACTAAGGGACCTAGGCCAACCCCAGAAAAACAGTTCCATAGCATTATCCCTCCTCCACTACATTTTATTTTTGGCACAACGCAGTCACGGAGGTAATATTCTCCTAGCATTCATCAAACTCAGACTCATGCATTACACTGTCAGATAGAGAAGCTTGATTTATAAATCCACAGAGCATGTTTCTACTGCTTCAGAGTCCAGTAGCAGTATTGCTTTACACCACTCCATCCAGCATTTGGCATTGTGCTTGGTGATGCAAGACTTGCATACAGCTATTCAATCTGGGAAACCCATGCTGTGAGGCTCCTGACACAGTTTTTTGGAGGTTTGGGACTCTGCAGTTATTTCAGGAGTGTGTTGGCCACTTTTATGCACGAGTGTACTTCAGCACTCGGCAACCCCTGCTCTGTAACTTTACGTGGTCTGCTACTTTCAGACTGAGTTGCTGTGGCTTGTAAATGCTTCCACTTTGCAATAAATACCACTTATATTTGATTGTGGAATATCTGGGGGGGAAGAAATTTCACAACCTGACTTGGTTGCATCTGACAGTGGTGGCATCCTATTTGCAGTGCCTTGCTTGAATTCGGTGAGCTGTTTAGAATGGCTCAATCTTTCACAAATGGTAGACTGAATGGCTAGGTGCTTGAATTATATATGGCTGTGTTAATGGGACTGAATGAAACACTTCAATGATTTAGAGTTGTGACCCAATACTTTTGTCCATATAGTCTATTTACTTTGGTCAGGTTTTAAAAATGTGCATTTCAGAATCATTGTAGTACAAAGAAAAGACAGGGAAGTAAAAGAAAACAAAACAACAGGGTGATGTCCACATCTTCGTAGGCACTGAAGATGGTGTTTGGAAGACGGACGTTAAGATGGAGAGAGCAAAAAATAAATCTGCAAATAAGCAAAGATAAATAAATGAAACTGACTGTGCTGTGACTCAGCCAGTTTTGAGGGAGAGCTGAATGTGTCCATTTTGAAAAGACATTTGTTAAACGTCAAAAAACATTAAAAAAAAACCCCAACCTTTCAGCAGATGTGAAGAGATGTTTGATTTTCATTATGCTGTCTCTGACTCCAGTTCCCTTTATTGTGTTATTTGCTGAGCCGCTAGTTGCAGGGGGACTGGATAACTGTAGGCTCCTGGGGAAGATCAGATTTCATGTTGCCATCCACCCCCCTCCTCTTCCTCCATCTCTTCCCTGAATGCCCTTCAGTAACATCTCTCCTTCTGTGAAATCTCTTTTATGTCACTCAGTATCCCTTTATCCATCCCCCTTGACCATTTCGCTCTCTCTCCTTGCCTGCCTGTCTCACTCAGCGCTGTTCAGCCTGGAGCACAGTAGACAGTATAAAGGCTGATTTTTAAGCCCAATTTGGTCATGACAACTGATTTTCACTTGTTGAGAGACAGCAGTTGTCTGCAGGAGTACAGGACACAACTATGGATTGTGGACAATTAGTATTTCTGTGGTTTTAGTTTATGTCTCAGTTTTGATGCATTCATGAGGATTTTAAGTGTCCCTTTATTATAAGCAAGATCTGGATAAATCTGAATGTTATGCTGAGCAGGTTAGAAGAGTGAATCAAATGTGTCTGCAAAAATTTGTCATTAATTGTGTGATGCAGGCTTTTCGTGCTCACTGCAAATTTTAAAAGCCTTTTGTCCCTGCCTGTCTTTCTTTTCCTATTCAAGTCCATGGTTAGACTTATTTTTTTCTGACAGGTGGCACAATCCAAGCCAGCAACTCTCAGAAGACAAGAAGTGCAACTGTCTAGGTTTTCCTGCTTTACCTGTACATATCAAAGCACTTAAAATTTTCAGTGATGCAGAGGCTCAAATGGCTTAACACCCAGTGTGGATAGTTTCTCTCAGGGCCCCTTTGTGGTTACTCCTGGAATCTCTTAAGTCTTCAGCAGAAACCTTGTGCAAATAATCCTGATGGCAAGATAACGGTGCCACACTGAAGGCTTCTGATGTTTGCAGTGAGTTGATACCATGTTATGAAAAGTATAAAAGCCAAGAGCCCAGTTTGAATCAAACACAAGTACTGCTGTATGTTAGTAACACATCAAAAATTAGACCAGGAGCATCAACAAATAAAAAACCTTGCCACTCTAATATGTCAACAGCATGTTAAACAGAATAAACTTACCAGGTAGCTTCATCTGACATTGACTTTACTGACATTTTTCTGTTTCCAGAAACTTGTATGTGAATGCTGGAGGAACAGAAGCAGTTTTGCATGTGCTGCTTTGTTGTGGGATTTGGAGTTTCCTTTGTAATGTCCACATGGGTTCCATATGGTCACAGCTAATCTTTTTAGTTATGTGTGTGGTTTTTTTTCCATTTTTTATCAAGTCTTGTTTTTTTCTCAGTGTTTCCTTTTTTTTTAATCTTTCAGAGTGCTTCGGTTTTATATTTTAACCTGTGTCACTGTCACTGCAGCTCTTTCTCATATGGCCCATTTCATAGACCAATAAACAGGAGAGCAGGCTCGAGGCAGAGTGACTGTGACTGGCTTGCAGTGAGCATTTTCTCAGCTGCATGGATAGCAAACTGTAGCTTTACTTGCCGGATTTGTACTGTGATTATGTCAGTTTGTTTACAGACCCTTCCCCAAAGTAAACATTTCTTCCTATCTCTGTACATTCTATGCATATCTCTGTCATACAGTTTTATAGCTGCATATCCAATAATTTTACTCTCAACGTTTGATAAAACGTTGTTTGCTCACATGCATGCATGCATTACTCTCCCTGCCTCTCCCCTTTCATCAATTATTGATACTGGAGCCCACTTGTTGGAAAACTAGAAACTGTCTATTGTAACACAGGGTGTCATATTACCCATACCCCACCTATTGGCCAGCCTACTACACTATATGGACAAAAGTGTTGGCCCGCCTACACATTACATCTGCAGGAGCTTTTATGACATGGTATTTTACAGCCGTAAGCGTTAATATGGAGTTGGTCCCTGTTTGCAGCTGTAACATCTTCTGAGAAGGCTTTCCAAAAGATTTTAGAGCGCTTGTAGGAAATTTGCCCATTCATCCATAAGAGCATTTATTAGATCAGTTGCTGCTGTTGGACGAGCAGGCCTGGCTTACAATCTCCATTCTAGTTCAGTCCAAATGTATGCATATGTATGGATATACAGTAAATAGTACTGGGTGTGAGGATTTCTGCAAGGTGTTTATCTTTGTGTGTGTGTTTGCTATAGCCAAAGCTATATTTAATTCTTAAATATGTGTGCCTATGTACACTATGACATTTTAGTTGTATGACAACTAGTCAAAGAGACTTTAAAACAGTTTAAGGGCGCAGGGGTGAAGGTCCAGGAATGGTTTCATCAGGTTAGTAGCCTCATGGTCTGTTGGTTGAAGCTATCCCTGAACCTGCTGGTATGGGCTTGCAGCTTAAAGCAGCATTATTATGCAACACACTATTATGTGCATGTTTTCTTATTGACTTTTTTGCATTGGAATGCTTTTTTTTTGTTTTTTTTTTTTAACCACACTAACCATTATCATTAAAAACCAGTAGATTCAGTTAGGTGGAGTATCTTTGCTCATCTAGTTTACAACTGCACAGCCCTACTAAACAGAGCCAGCAAGAAGTTTAGAGCCACCTTCAGATAAAGGTGAATTCTAATCTGTTTAAGTATTTAATTATATTTTAAATTGAGTAATAGAAAAGTGAAGCTATAACTTTGGATATAGCAAACACACACTCACAAAGATAAATGCCTTGCAGAAATCCTCACACCCAGTACTATTTACTCTAGACACGTACTGCCGCTTGTGTTAGTCTTTGTCATGGGATCTTTACTTAAATGCAAAGAAGGCTTGTCTCGCTAGTTGCCTATCTTGATAGTGCAAACACACTTCATGTAAACATCACGTCTGTCCCACAGTGGAACTGATGTTCTTTGGAAAGGTCTTTTCTCATGCGTGTTGTGTTCTTGTCCATAGAGAGGTGCCACTCCCTGATGTTGATGTGTGAGCACAAATATGTCCTTGTATTTATTGTGTAAACATGTGTGCTTTTGGCAGTTTGCCTTGAGAGTGACTTTAGATTAAAAAGACAAAGTGATCTATATGAGACCGTGTGGTGCCCACAGTCTGCTCTGGAGGCTACAGGAAAATAGAATAATTTTATTACCACCGTACCATGCCATGAGATATTTATATCTCTATTGATTAGTTAAGTATTTCAGTCTGCCATCAGAAGACCTGTATCCTTCAGCAATTGGCTGAAAAATGGCTGAATGGCCTTGTCTCAGGAACATTGCACTGTTGCTCTTAGGTAGCCATGCTTCCATGACTTAGTGAGACATGGTGACTGAACTATCTTTAATTCTGATGTTTCTCTTTCTTGAAGTCTTTTCTCGAAGCTATATTGTTTGCTTATGTAGCCACAGATAGGTATTTTGATTTTACTGATAACACTTTTTGATAGGGATGCTTGTTACTCCTGTTAAAGCTTTTGCCATTTCTCTGACAGGGTTATTTTGGTTTTTCAGTCTCCTCTCCTTGCATCGACATCCCTTTGGACCTCATACTGAGCGTTTCAGTGAATAGCTACCAAATGCAAATTCAACACTTGGAATCAACTCCAGAGCTTTATTCTTCTAGTTTGTTATGGAATAATGAAGAAACAGGCCTCACCTGACCACGAAACTACTTGTCAGTTAATTGCTCCATTACTTTAGAGCCTCTGAAAATAGGGGACTGTGTATAAAAAGTGGCTGTAATTCCTAAACAGTTAATGCAATTCTTTCATCAAACCCCTTGAACTAAAGCTGAAAGTCTGCACTTTGACCACAAATTACAAAAACATGCCATTGTCGCAAAACTTAGACCTAATTATAGCTAAATATAACTGTCAGCTTTGTCATCATATGGGTTGGTTGGAAATGTAAAGATTTCTGCAAAATTAGAAAGAAGAATTGCATAAATGCAACAACAGCACAGTTTGGTCAAGTGGTCTGGAACCAGTGTCAGTTTAATACCAGTTCTCAATACCATACCAGCTGAACGAAGCTGGTAAGCAACATGCAACAACCAGTACTATAAGTTATCATAGTTACAGCAGCAGTGCAATAAATGCGGATGTATGAACTAATTGTTTATTTTAGACAACCACATAAAAAATACAGCTGCCATCTTTGCTCGATCTCTGAAAAGAGAAGGCTTTCAGAAAGCCATCCAGATGGCCTTACTGTGTGGACACGCAGTCCTCTCCACTGTGGGAACTTCCAGTGTTTTACACAGCAGTTAGCTTTAATGAATTGATTTCGCCTGCCAAGGTAGCACTGACTTTAGTGAAAAACAGACAGAAAGAGATTCACCTCTGGCAGACACATTGTGGCATCTGGCTTCAAGGCCTCTGTTGTTCCAGTGAGGGAAACAGATGTGTTAGTTTTATGAAAGTGTGTGTGCATGTGTTTGGGCGAGTGCTCAAGCACGTTTTTGTGTGTGTGTGTGTGTGTGTGTGTGTGTGTGTGTCTGTGTTTTACTGACAGTGTGACCGTCCAAGAGCTGCAGTACCCTCTATGTTGGATACACAGCTGAATCCATAAATGCCTCTCCTTGTCTCACTCACTCTGTGAACACAGGAGCTTTGTGATTGATAATTGTGTAATTGCCACTCACAGCTGCCTCTCACAGCTTCATTGTTTCCTTGGTTACATTTTGTGTAGTGCAGACACACTGTGCTCTCAAACTGCCCCCTTAAATTGTTTATAGTCTCAAACAAACGAGAGTAGAGCATACACTGTGGACATGTGTCACAAAAGAGCTTGATCAGCCTGCTGATTTGTGTGTGCACTTTAGATGAAAGTTTCTGGTTAGCTCTGACTAGCATCTATCAGCTTCTAGTCAATATTGTTTGCCCTGGGTGTCAATCGTACTGTCCGTCGGCGCAGTAATAGGGCAGTCTTAAAATAGAAGCTG
Organism: Etroplus canarensis; assembly: GCA_015106775.1. Lineage (NCBI taxonomy): Eukaryota > Metazoa > Chordata > Actinopteri > Cichliformes > Cichlidae > Etroplus > Etroplus canarensis. Next base: position 30,773 of record VUQH01071112.1, on the reverse strand, counting down.
TAGCATATTGACTCTTAGCTACTTGTGAAGACTGAGATAAAGGCAAACACTAAGAAAAGCATACAGGAAAAAAATACTGTTAATGTAAAGAGGAAGTCTAAGTCTGTCTCGAGTCAAGAATAAAACATAAGTGGAGTTTCCAAAAATACTAAAGGACAATTACAACCCCAGTACCAGAATCAGAATACTTTATTAATCCCATGGAGAAATTGTATTTTGTTACAGACTCACAGTTATATATAAATAAATATAAATTTCCTGTGGCATTCTGTGGTGCATTGTGGTGTGAGGAGTCTGCAGCTGAATGTGCTCCTGTGCCTGTCCGGCATGCCATGGAGAGGGTGTAAAGAATTGTCCAAGATTGTCCTTAACTTGGACAGCATCCTCTTTTCTGACACGGCTGTCAAAGAGTCAGTCTCCACACCCACAACGTTCCTGGCTTTGCAGATAAGTTTATTGAGTCTGTTGGGGTCTGCTACTCTCATTCTGCTGCCCCAGTACACGATAGCATAGAGCAGTGGTTCTGAAATGGGGGTACTTGAATTCACTCCTGAGGGTACGTGAGATTTAAAAAATTGTATGTAACTTATGTGATTTGCAAATCTCAAATATTTTATTCACAAAACACATCTGAGAAATTTACTGTGATATATGTATATTATAGAAAACAACCCTAAGGCACAAAGTATGTTTTTAAAATAATTGCAGCAGGGTTTTATGTCATGTTAATTTGCTGTATTACTTTGGCTAAAATACACAGGGGGATTTAAAATAAATAGGCTCATAACAAACTATGTTTATTCTTTATATTTCTCTCTGTTGCTGTGTTTTTTAAAATTCATATCTCAGTGCAGGCTCTTATGTCAGGGAATAAGCAAGCAGTGCAGCAATTAATTTGAGATTAGCTATGTTAGAAATCAGAAAATGGCTTACTTTTGTTGTTGCTTTCCAGCTAAGGGGAAATATTTAAACATGCAGTTTACTATGTTATTTCTGTTTGTCTCTAGCACTTTAATGGTGACTCTCTTAGCAGCTTCGATATGAGCTCTTAGAAATTCATATGGGTATGGCGTCCACATACATTCATACTTAAGCAATAACCCATGGCCCTTCTCTTGAGTACAACTCAGTGTTTGAGAATAGAAATTTTCCACATGATAATTTATCAGGTATATTTATCTTTTCCCTTGACCATATACTGTCCCTTCTCTGAGTGCTGTTTCCTCTCTAAGAAACTTTGAGTTCTGTATACTGCTGTCAGCTGCTGATTGCAATAGTTACTTCATGATTCCTGTAATTCGGTCATGTCTCCATAAGTGCTTAGCATTCAAAAGACATGGAAAGATGCATCAAGGTGTCAGTCTAGCAGTCTCAACAGTCAGTGGATTTTAGAGCATCTGAGGCTAAACTGAATGTGAAAGTGTCTATATCCAGGTTTAAGGGTGTTATTCTGTTCTGGTGGATTGACTGGTATTGACTGTGGGCTTTTTCTGTTGCCATTTTAGGCCCAAGGCCAATTCTCTTGAGAAAAAGAAGCTATCTGTCAGCAAGGCTATTATCTCTGTTTCCCTCTGCAAAACAAAAATGGATATTTCACTGCTTGGACTGATTTTTGAGCTCATTTTAAAGTGACATTTGGGTAGAAACGATAAGTGGAGATTGTTATTTGCAATGCTGTTATCTAAAACAAATGTGACTAAGAAAGGAATGCTAAGTATATATGCAGGCTGCTGGAAGAAGGGTGTAATTTTTAATCTGACTTTTTTTGATGGGATGCAGAAAACGCAGCGAACGCAGTGTTGGCACATCATTTGTTTGTTTGGTGAACTTGTTTGTAAACAGCTTATCATTCAATATTCAGTCTCTTTATTGCTTTGCTTTTAGTCTCTACCAACTCTGAAAGGATTTATCAATGCTTTGGCTGCTTGATACTCCACTGTTTTCACCCACTAGTTGTTTACTGTGTTTGCCCGCCTGCATCATTTTTTTTTAAACTTGTCACTGAAAATAACAAATTGTTCATGATGTATATGAAAATGATGCTATGAAAGCAAAGAGTGAGGTCCAAAAACAGAGCTAAAAGACAAACTCTGATAGGAAAAAATATTTTTCACTGTCCTCAGGAGAGACCCTGTCACACAGTGTTTAATAGGATAGAGGGAGATCTTAGTGGTTCATTAAGAGTCATTTGCCAGTTCTCAAGGGTATTTTCCTTTGCACAAAGAGACAATAGCTAATTCAGGGTAATGCTGGGCAGTATTATCAAAAATACATATTATGGTATCATTCAAGATTCTGGTAGTTTCATGGTGTATCATTGTATTATTTTGATAAATATTGTTTTGTCTTTTGAAAATAAATAAAACGAAACAGCCAAAACAAAAGATTATGTGCTCTAGCTCTAGCTTGCTACAAAATAATTTATGCTTATTTAAATATTTGGCACAAGGCACAGGCTGCCTATTCTGCTTTTCAGTTACACTTACACTACATCACTTTTTTTTAACCCTCTGGAGTCTAGGGTATAATTGGCTGTCTTTTTACTACCTTTGATTTACCTTTAGATTACACCTTTAAAACTGTTTACCTTGCCATGTTTGGTGCCCTTTTTTCAGCACAATCTCACTGTCACACTCTGAGTAGGAAAAAGTTAGATGTTTTTTACTCTGAAAATCACAAACTTGTTAATTGAACCATTTCTTTAACTTAGAATGAAATTGAGCGAGATGCTGAGGGAGAGACAGAGCCAGCGTCTGAGCCAGAGAATGAGGAAGACACAGTAGGATGCTGATCTTGTTCCTTAAGTTTATTCCTAAACATTGGCTCGTATCAGGACAGGCTCAGAGCCAGCGTCTGAGCCAGAGAATGAGGAAGACACAACAGGATGCTGACTCTACCCCAGCAGTAAGCAGGTTCCACCAGGACACCAGGAGTCCAGTTAGAGACACTTTCCCATAATAGTCATTTAAGACACAAGTTGAAACTGAGACTCAGTAAGGATGCATCTTGCAGCTTAAGTAACAACAACAAAAAACAATTGCAGACTGAAAAACACCAAAATGCTTTTTTGTCCGTTGTGTGGAACCATAGAGGTAAATAGTTAATGCTTTAAACGTGTCAATGTGAATGTCACTGCAGCTAATAGAAAACACACATTTGACATCATTTAGAGGATTCAATAACGTGCACGGATAGCTTATCTGTTTTGGAGAAATCTAACCACTGTCTGGATATTGTTCACTGTGTAAATTAATATGGATATATGCAATGTGGGTGTATTTGTGCTTGAGTCTGGAAGGCAGTAGCAGCAGGCAGCGCTGCTATTTTTTGACACTGATGTCACCGTCACTCGTCTTGCCTATGTGAGACTGATTCATGGACCTCAGGCGGAACATTTTAAGGGACAGCATGGGTGGGACATCACATATTAAAGGGTGTGTGTGTGTGTGTGTGTGTGTGTGTGTGTGTAGTCATGTCTTCATCTTTGTTTGCTTGAATGAGAATTACTCTATTTTCTGTTTGGTGGCGTAATTTCAAGCTAAGCAGGGGAATATCAGCTTTGCAATGAGGAAAAAGAGGACAAAAGTGAGAGACAAGTAAGGAGCAGTCAGAATAGAAATGGGGTGGGTGTGTGTGTGTGTGTGTATGTGTATATATATATGTATGTATATATATATATATATATATATATATATATATATATATATATTTGCAACCGTTTGAGTGACTAACAGAACAAGTGCACTGAAGTATTTTCATACAGAGATACAGCTTAACTACAATTAATTTTGCTCAGGAGGTAAAGTCTGTTAAAGCATATTTAAGACATGTGCCATTTGGTGATTCAAAGACAGCAAGCCTGGGTCCCATATGGCTGCTAAAAAAACAATCTGGATAATAGAAGGTACTAATTTAGAGCTCAGTGACATCTGTTATAGTGTGTTGGTGGGGCTTTTTATATTCCTCGTCCCTGACTTGTCCCATTTAAAACACTGCTTTACTGGCTTTTGTGTTAATTATTCAAGTTTAGGTTTCAGGTTCAAGAGAGTATTCACGTTTAACAGAAGTAGTTATCTATTATCTAGTTCAGTATCTAACTACCAAATACTAAGTAACAAAGATGTAATTTAAAATGTAACAGTATCTGTTAAAATTATAAGGGGAAAAAAAGCAAATAAAGAGCACAATAAAGGTACTGCAGTAAATGTGTGGTGAGTTGTGAAATGTTAATAAACAGATATGCATATCAAAATCTAAATTGACAGTGTACCTTCAGCTGCTCCCTTGTATTCTCCTTAAGGGGTCATCACAGTAGTTTACTCAGCATTGGTAATTTGCCAGTGCCGGCTGCTCTTCCTGATGCGACCCTCAGTGGTGAGAGGGGCTTGTCCCTAAATTGAAAATAAACAGAAAATCCCCTGAAATGTAAAATTACATCTTTTTCTGGTAATTATAATTAGCCTTAACTGATAATATCTAGCAGAAATGAACAGCAAGGTTATTAAAGCGTCGACAAAGTGGAACACTTTGCAGATTTGAGAGTCAGTCTGTCTGTGTGTGTTGGCGTTTTCACATGTGGTTAAAAAAAAGAGAATTTGTGGACTGCAGACAGCTAGTCAGGCTCCCTATTATCACACTGAGACCTGTGCGTTGCGTTAAGGATGGCTTTTGCAAGAGTTTGAATCTCCCCAAGAAGGCACTTTCACCTTGCCATACCTGTTCATTAGTTCTCCACACTAGCTTTTTCTCTTGGGTCTCACAGGTCTCTGGTGGCTCTCTGGGGGCTCAGATAATTGTGAAATGTTGCTGAGGAGGCAGAAAACCAGCAAGACTGAATTTGGCTGAAAGGACTCATATTGTGTGTAAAGACTGAGAGGAAGTGTAGTAAGTTGATCCAGTTACAGTGTGCCATTTTCTAATTGCTCTACTAGTTTATTCCAAATTTGACGATTTCTCTCTTTGTGTCATTTTGACTTGAACTTATTTGCTTTTAATGTGTTGGTAAGACACTTTTGTTTTCTGTTTTATAGACAAAAAAAGTGAACAATATTTAATTGCACTTAACTATCACTTTAAAACTGCTAACAAAGGTATAAGAGAGAGATAGAAATGGGAAAATGAGGCAGAGAGAGAGAGAAATATCAAGATAAACTGAAGTGCGTACTGCTTTCCCACGCCCCTCTACATGATTTCTCCTGACACACGTTTTTCTCCACTTTCTCTTTCTCACACACAGACACACACACCCTCACAAACTTGCTGACTAGTTTGGTGTACAGTTAAAATAGTCACTGGACCAGTGATAATCCATCTGTGCTTTTGGGGTAGTCTGCACAAGAATTGCTACTCCTCCTAAAGTATTCATCAAATTGTGCTCAACATCAAGGTCATATTTGTCATTTCATGGGCACTTTTTCATTTTCACATGAATTGCTACTCCTAAGAGTATTTGTCTGGATTTTAATGCTCATAAAAAGAGGGTTTTCATGTGCCCCCCTGCCACCTATATAAAAAGGCTGTCATTAGGTTTATTTATGGCCTAATAATGTTTTAAGCTTTGTTATAACCAGTGAAGAACTAGAGCTGTTGTACTGGTGAGCCTCCTCAACTTCTCAGTGGATTTTAATTCTGAGTTTGTGCAATATAGCCAACCAATGATACAAACTTATCACTTTGCTTCTGTACTTTACACATTACACTAGCCTGTGAATTGTGATCATTTGCCAAATGAATATCATTAACATTCTGGTTTATTAGTAGTGCACAGTGACAGTGTTGTACTAATGGTTAAATGGGTCAAAGGTCTTGCCCTGTCTTTACCCATGTTCTGAGTTGCTATGATTTATTCTCACTCATGTGTGATGAGGCCTGGCTATTCTTAGTCCCACTTATCAGTGAGTAATGGGCTCTCTCTTTCACCCTTCCCTCAATAGCAAGTTGACTCAATATTGCCATGAGCTCACAAGTTTGTGCAAAAACATTGCTCACTCTGTCCAATGCAGCTGGAAATTGTCTTAGACCATTCAGATGTTTAACTAAGTGCACTAACAGCAACGTGTTAACTTGTTTGAGACTGTCAAGTTACATGTGCTTATTTTCTAATTTTGCTGTCATCATGAATGTTTTTCTAATTAACACAGCAACCTTCACATGCTTTGTTTCTAAAGAATAGTTTTTAGACATTTTTTATTAATATGTTTAGGGAATTTATCTCAAATTTAGCCATATAAACAATATATAACAGTATATGAAGGACTTGTAGCTAGCTCAACATTTGTTTTGCTATAACATTAGAGAACATGTGCAGTTTAATCCTAAGTAATAATGATTCAGTAATATAACAGATATAAAAAGAAGTCTTTGCAAGATAGCTGATCAATACTATTATTAAACACATTTAATTATTACCTAAGTGCCTTTGTAAAATGTTGCATGCAGGAGTGTATACACATGATTAATTTTTTAAAAGTGAGATTTCCTTTGTCAAAAGATAACAAACTTGGAAGCACCTCAGACTGTATATAAAAGATTGACCTATTAGTTTGTGGACCACTGTTTGCATTGAGTCTTGCGCCTTGAACCTGGCTTTATTGCCATTGTTTTGGTATTTTGGAGTCTGAAATGGCCTCTGCCAACTGGTCAGTTTGCAGTTAACTTCCTTTGATGTCCAGACGAGACCTTTCGGATTAAAAAAATTTCACCACCTCATCATTTATTTTTTTCATCACTCTGACCATCCAAAAGTGATCAGTTCATCCCTGATTTAAACTATTTTTTTTCTGCCAAATTTGTATGTATTCCTAAAAAAAGGGGTTCAAGATATATTGCCCTTGTGAGAATGCTAGGGATGAACAGACAAATTTACTGTAAAATACAATGCAGCCACTGGTGTTACCAGTGTGGAGGTGTAAAGAATTTTTTTAATGGTGTGTTAAATACATAAATGTTACTTTACTGCCTGTATATTGTTCTTATCCACTTTCTCTGAAATGTCAGTAGCAAGTGTATAGAAGTAACTATGTTTTTTTATTATTTGCAGGGGAAATAAGTTGATATTCAGACATAACACAACTTTGATGATAAATTATTCTAACAATGAGATTGTTTCTTAGCATAACTTTTCAGTTAATAGAAACAAAACAGAATTGATGGCTGTCTGAGAGACCTGTTCTGATGAAAGCCTACGTGGCTTGGTGATTTGTTATGCTTTTAATTTTTCTTTATTCTGCTGTGGAGCATTGTAGTGGAAACTATCTCTTTGAGATGGAAGTGTGACTCATAAAAACCACAAGTGTAAATACTGCACGTCCTTACATTTCTGTAACTAATTTGGGGTAATTGTTTTCTTGCTCACTCTTGCTTCCCTTCATGGATCCTTGTAGAGTGCATCTGACAAGTAATGTCAGTAATGACAGACACACACACACACACACACACACACACACACACCACTTTGTGAGAAATGGTGTCTGACCCAAATCTTGCACAGTGTCTGACTAGGAAGGTAGAACGTGTGTGTGTGTGTGTGTCTGTCATTACTGACATTACTTGTCAGATGCACTCTACAAGGATCCATGAAGGGAAGCAAG
>VUQH01071109.1:0-12203 GCA_015106775.1 Etroplus canarensis | reverse complement strand
GGCCCATAATTATTTCAGTTGTCTATGGCCTATCATTATGCCAGTTCATATGATGTTTATGCTGGGCGAGGGCTCAGAATTCTCAATGCTTCTTGACACAGCAGATGGACAGTTTCTGAAAGTCATGTCCTTAAGAAACAGTTTAAAATCCAGCAAAGACCTGACACAGGACCTGAGAGATGATCTGGACCTTCAGCTGATCCATCTACTGTTCACTGAAGCCTCATCAGAAATGGTCTCAGTGGAAGGGTGGCTGTCAAGAAGACATTCTTAAGGAAGGGAAACAGGGAGAAAAGAAGTGGACTGAACATGAGTGGAAACAGGTCTGATGGAGGGATGGATCCAAAGGAGGAGGTCAGGAGAGAGGTCCAACAGTGAGTGTCTACAGTCATCTGTAAAACACGGTGGAGGCTCTGTCATGGTTTGGGCTGCATTTCAGCGAGTGGGCTGGATCAAGACTTTTGCAGAGTAGTCTATCCAACTGTCCTTGTGAGGACTTTTTGCCTGGTCCTCACTTTGGCAGAGATGTTCACAGGTCCCCATAAAGTGGTAAAAACCTGTGTTTGTGTGTGTTTAGGTTTTGCAGGCCTTGCAGGTGAAATACGGGGATCTGTACCGGCAGGATAACGTGATTCTGAGTGGGACTCACACTCACTGTGGACCAGGTGGATATTTCCAGTACACCCTGTTTATGATCACAAGCGGTTACATGAAGGAAGGCATCGAGCCAGTGGTTAACGGCATCGTCAAGGTGTGTCTGATTGTGTTACTGAGTGAGTTACCATGAACATGGCTCTCTGAGCTTTTAGGACAAACTGTAAAGTTTGGCCTTTTGGTGACGTCTGGTGGCAGCTGCAGGAACTGCAGCAGTACAGAGCTGGCAGGTAGTTCACAGGGGACAGGAGAAAGATCTTTATTAGAAATGTTCTACCTAACCTTCAGTGGCTTTAGACAGAAAACCATTCAGAAATGTAAAACTGTATGGGTAGACTGATTAACTCTGAACTTTTCTCCAGAGTATAGACATAGCCCACAGTAACATGAGGCCAGGCAGGATTTACAGGAACAGAGGACAGCTGGACCAAAGCAACCTGAACAGAAGTCCTCAGTCGTACCTGAACAACCCTGAGGAGGAGCGACTGAGGTACATACTCACACGAAATACAATGCATGTAATAATGTTAAATACATCACATGTGAGTTTTTGCACATGGAAACTTAGTTCGATTTGTTGCCGTTTAAATTACTGGTTAGTAATCAGTTTCTTTTAATGTTAATATCACATTTTATTAGGCTTCTGGTGTGATTCTGGCCTTCATAGTTTGATTTGTTTGGTAGAGAAGCTGAATAATGAGGTTCTTATGGTATTTATTTATTTATTATATATTTTTTAATTGTTTTTTGTTCTTGTATTTAGAATAACATTTTAGCACATTCAAACTAAGGATAACCTGAGTGCAGTAAGTAAGGCATCTAAGCGGGCGTTATATTTACTTACATAAACCTCACCGCCTTTTTTTGTGGTTTAATGAGCCAAAGACCAAATACTTGAGTAAATTAGTTTAAAATTTTATCTGTGTGAGCCCCATTAGCCCTAAAGTCTTTTTTAACCTGTTTCGTAGGAGTATCATTAGATTAAATCCCGGTGTCCCTGTACTGTAGTGGTTTACACATTTGCCTTATAAGCAAAAGGTCCCAGCTTCGATTCCAGGTGGGCACACAAGCCCCTCTCACCAAGGAGATTTGTGTCAGTAAGGGCATCCGGTGTAAAACCTCTGCTAAACTACCAATGTTCATTAATCAGCTGTGGCGTCTCCTTGGGAAGAATACAAGGGAGCAGCTGAAGGTAGATTAAAACTAGTTTATTGATTTTTCTACTGGGGCTGTTATCTACATGGTAATAAAGTCCCTCAGGTCACCTGAAATAATTAGATAATAATAATAAAAATATGGGTTATGGGTAGTGTAACCCAAGCTTCACCCCCTGACCATTCGTCTACAGTTCACTGATTGGCCATATACATATGGTAGGTGATATATAGGTGGTATATAAAATTGAAAATTGAGGAAATAAAAATATCCATAAACTCTCATACAATCAGTCAGGCATTTTGAGAACTGAAGCGCCTCATTTGCTGCTGCGCTGCTGCCACGTGATTGGCTAACTGGATCAATGCATAGCTAAAGAGGTGTCCCTAATAAAGAGGTCGCTGTGTCAGTGTCAGACATTTCAAACATTTCCCCACCCTTTCTCTGATCTCTTCAGGTATCAATCAAACACTGATAAACAGGTGGTGGTGCTGAAGTTCACCGATCTGGATGGAGATGGGATTGGAATGCTCAGGTAAACACACAGAACAGTCTAATAATAATAATAATAATAATGTTTGTTTGATTGTTTTGTAGTTTTCTTTACTCAAACTGCAGCTAATAATTAAATTTTTTAATATTCAGATAATTTTTCTAATTTATTGCTTCATCTATTAAACATCATTGATTTCTTTTTTCTTTTACTGTGTGACATTAAGCATCTACAGTTTATTATAAAACTTGTTCAGGTGACTCAAACTGATTTTTTAAAATCTCACACATATCAGAAAGGATTAAAAAACAAACTCCTGATTTTTCTCCATCCAAAACATTAAGAAAATAGATCAAATTTGCAATATATAGAACATAATAGAAATATTTTCTTCATTTTCTTTGTCTTTAATCACCTTTTCTTTGCTTGACTCACGTATAAAGAGCTGCAGTCAGTGTACATACAATCCCATCCAAAAGTATAGGGAAGGGAAGGCCAATGAATGAATGTTTGCTTTCAAATGTATTCCTTGTTATTTACATCTAGATATGTTAAACAACATAAATGGTAACACATTTAGGATCAAATCACCCAGTTTATCAATGAGTCTAAGTATTGAGTGTAAGATATGACAAGTGCCAGGTGTTTCTTATTGGCTTTCACCTGTGTAGACTGCATTTAGTTAAGAAGGGTAGACCACCATGAAGTCTAGAAAGCTGTCTAATGGGGGACAGGATGCTATTTTGAAGCTGACAAAGGAGGGAATCCAAAAACATTGGGCGTAGCCAGCACCACAATTTGGAATGTCCTGAAAACAAAGAAAACCGCTGTTGTGCTGCGAAACAGTCATCGATCGATCATCCAAGGAAAACAGCAACAGCTGATGACAGAGAAAGGCTGAGAGCAGTAAAGACAAAACCCAAAACAGTCTAACATCATAAAGGGCCTCCAAAGAGCAGGAGTGGAAATATCACAGTCCACTGCTCCAAGGAGACTTGGAGAACAACAATATAGAGACCACACTGCAAGATACAAACCAAAAATGTCCAGAGATTATCCACAGCAGTTCTGGAACAAAGTTTTATGGACTGATGAGACAAAGATGAACCTCTACCGAAGTGATGGAAAGGCCAAAGTATGGAGAAAGAGGGAATCTGCTCATGATCCTAAACATACAAGCTCATCTGGGAAGCATGGTGGAGGCTGAGTCATGGATTGGGCTGCATGGCTGCTTCTAGAACAGGCTTAGTGATTTTTATTGATGATGAAACTCATGATGATTAAATCAAAATGAATGAAAAAGTCTACAGAAACATATTGTCTGCTAGATTATGGAGAAATGCATCTAAAGTAATCAAAAGGAACTTTATTATAGTCCAAAACACACTGCCGCCTCAGCAAAGGTCTTCACTGGAAGGAAAAGGGAATTTGGACCAGTGGAGAAATCAGCAGATCTTAACCCAACTGAAGATGCACCTCCTGAAGAGAGATGCCCACAAAACAGACAACTAAAAGATGCTGTGGTAAAAGCCTGGAAAGGCAGGACCGCTGAACCCAATATGAAATATTTTAGAATTTAATTTAGCTGAAAACATTCAGTCCCAGTACTTGGCCTCACAGTAAACACTGGGTGGTTTGACTGAAAATATATTCTGCTGTATGTTGAGTAACATCTGAATGTAAATACCAGGGAATAAAAGCTGAAGCTCTAATCTCTCTTCTCATATTAATCTTTTCATCTCATACAAAATGCCTTCAGTGGACATCAAACACTCATTCACTGGCCCTGCTGTCCCAATACTTTTGGAAGGGCCTGTTTATTTGTGTCATTGTCCTTATATTCTTTCTCTCCTGACAGCTGGTTTGCCGTCCACGCCGTCAGCATGAACTACACCAACCGCATGGTCAGCAGTGATAACATGGGCTACTCCTCCTACCTGCTGGAGCAGGACAAAAACCCCGGAGAGCTACCTGGACAGGTAACCTGAGACGTTTCTTCATGCTCACATCACATTCTCAAAGTTCACTGAGCAGTGACCTGCAGGTCTTGATGCAACGATTTGCTGCTGAGTGTTCAGTGGCTGGGATGAGAATCAGTACCTCCAAATCTGAGTCCATGGTTCTCAGCTGGAAAAGGGTGGATTGTCCTCTCCATGTCGGAGACAAGGTCCTGCCCTAAGTGAAGGAGTTCAAGTATCTCAGGGTCTTATTCACGAGTGAGGGGAGGATGGACAGACGGATCAGAGCAGTGTCTGCAGTGATGTGGACGTTGTACCGGTCTGTCTTCAAGAGGCTGAAATGGGCTTTCTCCACAGGGTTGCTGGACTCACCCTTAGAGATAGGGTGAGGAACTCAGTCGTCCAGGAGAGGCTCAGAGTAGAGCTGCTGCTCCTCCACATCCAAAGGAGCCAGTTGAGGTGGTTCATCTGATCACGATGCCTCCTGGATGCCTCCCACTTGAGGTGTTTTGAGCACGTCCCTCTGGGAGGAGACCCCGAGGCAGACCCAGGACAGCTAGCCTCTGGGAATGCCTTGGTGTCCCCCCTGAAGAGCTGGAGGAGGTGGCTGGAGGGTGGATAGCCTGGGCCTCTCTGTTCAAACTGCTGCCTCCACAACCCAGACCCCCGGAAAAGTGTTGATGATGATGGTTGGTTGGTTTTAACACAAGCTAAACAATACCTAAAAAGGAAATAGATAAAATAAGTAACTAAAGAATTAAAATATTTGTTTAACCATTTTATCAACAGAGTGCTTTAAAGCACAGGTTCTTAACTGATTTAGCATGCTGAAAATGTACTCATGAAGGTCATGAAGGTGTGTAATTCAGCGTGACCAAACTAAACTACATTTATGTGACAGCTTCAGTCTGAGTTTTCCTTAAAGGCTGTTGTTTTATGGCTGGGTGTTCATGGTGATACCTGTGTGCATCTCAGGGAGGTTTCGTCGCCGGTTTCTCCTCCAGTAACCTCGGCGATGTCACTCCAAACACCAGAGGACCTTACTGTGTGAACACCGGGCTGCCCTGCGACTACCTGAACAGCTCCTGTCCCATAGGAGGGGTAAAAACACACAAACACACACGTAAAATCGCCAGTAAAATCTGCAGTTAGTGAACAGTAAACTTGTGTTTGTCAGACGAAGATGTGTCAGGCGTTCGGGCCTGGAGAAGACATGTTTGAGAGCACGAGGATCATTGGACACAACATCTACCAGAAGGCTAAGGTACCTGTTCCTCCTCCTGCCTGTGGGGTTCAGTAAAGAAAAAGTAGAGTTCAGAAAAAACACTGCAACAAGAGTATGAAATGTTAAGTACAGGATGTTTCAAAAAGATGGACCTGATTTGAAATCACTTCATCTCTGCAACCACGAACCGCCCCTGAATGAGACGCTTACCACATGAAAGGGTGGGGCATGGTCAAACTTGATAACATACTTAACCGTTGTATCTTTGTGTAATTGTCCCATGGTGCTATCAAGAAATATACTGCATTGAAACTGTGTCCATCTTTTTGAAACACCCTGTATTTGGCAGCATGGTGTGCAGCGGTTAGCACTGCTGGCTCACAGCAAGATGGTCTGGGTTCAAATCCATCAGCTGGCCAGCGTGGGCCCTTGCGTGTTCTCCCTGTGCTTGCGTGAGTTCTTTCCACAAAGGGGTTAGGTTCACTGGTGACTCCAAATTAACCGGAGATGTGAATGTGAGCATGAATGGTTGTCTGTCTGTCTCTCTGTCTGTCTCTCTACCCTATGACAGCTGGGATAGGCTTCACCCTAAACTGGATGAGCAGAAGAAAATGGACGGAGGGATGTTTAATATTTGAAATGGTTACCTATGTCTATAAAGTAATTTGTGGGGACTGTTGATCTTCTTTCTCCTGCTCTTGTTAGGAGTCTCCACAGCATTTCATCTGCCTCCATCTCACCCTATCTCTTGCATCCTCTTCCCTCACACCAACCCTCTGCATGCCTTTCCCCTTCCTTGGTCTTCGGCCAACAGTAGCATAGTTTCCACTGGTGCCCTGTTGGCTAACGGCACCAGAGGTGGTCGCTGTTAAATGACTGATCCGGTATGGAAGTCCTATTATGAATCTGCATATTTGATTTGGTAAAGATTTTACACCGGATGCTCTTCCATGTGGCTTGCCAGTGGCCCCTGTAGCCAGGTTTGTGGAGACTGTTGATCATAGCAAAAATCCCCCCCTAAAAACCAGGACCTCACAAAGCACCCTTGTTGTTTCAGAGTTTTGTCTTGGCTCTTAGTTCATCAGAGATGCTTGTTTAAACTTTAGAGGACTTTCTTTATTATCAAGCACTGTGTCCCCACAAGTGACAAAAACATGACTCTGTGCATGCTTTGCTGCCCCCTGCAGGAGCTGTATGCAAATGCAGTTGAAGAGGTGACTGGCTTTGTTCAATCTGCTCATCAGTGGGTCAACATGACGGACGTGACTGTTAAGATCAATGAGACACACACGGTCAGCGCACACACACACACACACACACAAAATATACAGCTTAATTATCTTTATAGAGGTAAATATCTCAAAGGGGCAGGGGTGGGGATAAAACCACTCTAAGTCTATAAATCCAGTTAAATTATGTATTATACATAAATTATAAAATTACTATTATTAGCACTTTCAGTGGTATTTCCCAGGGATATTTCAGACCTTTTATCATTTGTTTTCAGAAACTTTAACATTTAAATAATCATTCTGCTTTTTTAAAAAAAAAAAATTCTTCTGAAAATTCCTAAATGTGCTTTAGAAACATTATTTGGATTCTTCACAGATCTGTGGGCACATTACAAACTTCAGCTGCTTTTAATGTGACAGTTTTAATAAATGACAAACGGGCTCAGAGAGAAGGCATGCTGTAGCTCATTTCTTTGTCATTCGATTGGCTCCCAAACAGGTTGATTTGTTGCTGTAAATATGTTCCTACCAGCTTTTGGTCCATTTGCAGGTAAAAGCGGAATTTCAGGACATGTGTTCCTGTTGGTGTGTTTTAGGTCAGAACATGTAAACCAGCTCTGGGTCACAGTTTTGCAGCAGGAACAATCGATGGAGGAGGAGACCTGAACTTCACTCAGGGTGATTCTGGTGCCCATCACGTTCAGCTGCCACACTGCTGAGTGAGTCTTTCAAAAGGTAAACCTGTCCCTGTCTGTGTGAAGGTGCTGTGGAAGGAGACCCGTTCTGGGACGGGATCAGAGATGCTCTGCTTGGCTCGCCGTCTAACGAGACGAAGGCATGTCATCATCCCAAACCAATCCTGTTAAGCACGGGGGAGGTGAGGAAGGCAGGGACTGCAATGAGTTCATACATACAAACCACTGAAATAAAAATGTCATTGTTGAACAGAGGTCTAAATCTCTGGTTCTCTGTTATCTGAGTCACATTAAACTCCACAAAACTTTAATGTGAACGTTTAGGAAAAACTGTTGGTAAATCAGCAGCTATCTAAATATCAGAAGGTTTCTGAGGCCTTACTGGTGATGATGAGTGAAACCAAATGAAGACTGTCATGGTGTGTTTGTGCATGCAGATGAACTGGCCTCTGCCTTGGCATCCTCAGATTGTCGACGTTCAGATGATCACCATCGGCTCTGTGGCTATTGTGGCAATTCCTGGAGAAATGACGTAACAGTGTTTTACCAACACAACTGTTAATACAGCAAATAACAAAACAGCGAGTTAAATAACATGACGCTCTGCTTTCATATGTGTGTTTAACAGCACCATGTCAGGGAGGAGGCTACGAGAAGCCGTGAGACAGGTGAGGAACAACATGAAAAAAACATCAAAATACTGTTATCACTATTGCTACGTGTTGTCACCATGTTGTTATGTTTTGTTATGTGTGGTTACCATGTTGTTACCATGTTGTAACATGTTGTTACTGTGTAGTTGCATGTTGTTTTCCTGTTGTTACATGTTGCTGTTCTGTTACCATATTGTTATATGTTGTTACCATGTTGTTGCTTTTTGGTACATTTTGTTACTATGTTCTTGCATGTTGTTGCCCTTTTATTACATGTTATTGCCCTGTTGTTACTGTGTTCTATGTTGTTGCATGGTGTTAGATTTTTTTTTTACATGCTGTTACCGTGTTGTTGTCATGTTGTTGCTGTTTTGTTGCGTGTTGTTGCCGTGTTGTTATTGTATTGTTACGTATTGTTGAATGTTGTTACTGTGTGGCAACTGTATTGTTGTGTCTTTGCCATGTTGTTGCTGTGTTGTTGCCATGTTGTTGCCGTGTTGTTATCAATGACAGTAGAAAACGTGGACAACCTAACAGCTCCCCAAAAGTAGAGCCAAAACGCCTCTATTGCCCCCTGCTGACTGGTCCTAAGTCCCACCCCCTCCATGTCAATGAATGGGAGGAGGTCAAATTACAATAATTCTTCTCAAATAAATTTTTCCTAAAGAAAGGGTTCTAAATTTTAAGTAGTTCTTATCAGGCTGATTTGGGTTGAAAGGTCACGTGTCTCTTAGTGTAACCTCATGATTGACAGCTCTGAATGCCAATCTGACATATATCTGAGAGGCGTGTTCTACCTCATGCATACAATATAGGGTGTGTGGGTGGAGTTGGATATGGTGACTCTGCCCCAAATCCCTACTGCACAGACTCTGACTCCAAAACTGCAAGATGGCAGCTCCCACGAACGGGAAATTTGGGCTTCAATTTTGTACAGTGGAGGAGGCGGAGCCACAGTGTATCCAGTGTATCTTTTATACAGTCACTGGTTGTTACCGTGTTACTTTGTTGTCACTGTGTTGTGTTGTTGCTGTGGTGTGTACTGTATGTTTAAGTGTTGTTCCTATGTTGTTATTGTGTTGGTGTTAATATCTTGTTACTATTTTATCATATTTATATGTTATTCTGGTTGTTACTGTGTGTCAGGAGCTCGAGTCTGAGGGGACGCTGAAGAACATGGAGGTGGTGATCGCTGGTCTCAGTAACGTGTACACTCACTACATCACCACCTTTGAAGAATATCAGGTAAGCAGCAACTGAGGCATCTGGGAGTTGTAGTTTTTTTAACCATCTGGTAAACTGACAAAAAAAATGTAAAGTATAAATAAATTAAACTTTGTCATAAACCCGGTGGAGTAGTAGTGGAGGAGATACTTAAATACTTTATAGAAGGTAAACATCACAGTAAAAATATTCAGTTTTCCCGAGTTTCATAAGTTTAAAGGAAAATTACTTAAACTGTCTTATATGGCGGTTTTATTGTCTATATGATAACAGATTAATGTTGCTGATGTTTAACATCATATTCAGAATCATCTGGAACTAAAGATTATTTTCCTAATGTCTTAATAAATTCGCCGATAACTTTTTAAAAAGTTTGCAAAAAATGTATTTACATTAAAAGTCTTCAAAATAATTAAAATACTTCCATAAATAATTTCTTTAAAAATAAATGTTATCAAAAGCAAAACTAATAAATAATTAAATGCTTCTTTTTTTAAAAAACAAACTATGACAACTGATCAGTTTAACATTTTCCTTTGTTCAGTTTGCAACAAATCAGCACTATTTCATAAATCTTCATTACTAATTTTAACTAGCAAATAAATGTAGAGAAGTAGAAGCAGTTCAAATAAAGCAAATTACATCAACAGAAAATTCTCCACCATTAAAAGAAAAAATGTTGTTTTCCTCTACTGATTTTTACATGAAAATCTATTTTCAGGTGCAGCGGTATGAAGGAGCTTCTACCATATATGGCCCACACACGCTCAGTGCCTACCTGCAAAAGTACCGAGGCCTGGCCAGAGCCATCGCTCAGGTATGAATGGGTGAATTATATATTTAATCAATTAACTAATGAAAACAATCCACCCAAAACCTGTGCCGTTTCTCCTTCAATGCTCTGAGCATTTAGTAAAAGAAAACTAGTTCAGAAGTAAAACGCAGGATTAAATGCTCATTTGTAGCTGTATTCTGGTACCACAGCAGCTTTATAAGATTAACATTTTACAAAAATGTATTCATTTTGCACTAGCCCTTTATGCCTCTTTAGCTCATCCTGTCTGAAACAGGCCATATTAGAGCCTGTTTTTATATATACGTGTGAGAAATGTGCTGATATGCCAACTGAAATGGACATCTTCTATCAGTCCAATACTATCCATATGTCTGTGACACATTGCAGACAGAATCTGCTAACACAAATTGTGCTGTTTAAACAAAATGGAAGCTGGAAACACCTGATGTTACATAATGATTCAGAAGATTTAAGTGTCAATAAGAACAACAGTATATCATCTGCATATAGACTGATTTTATAATGCATATTGATATCCAACATGCATTATAATGCTGGAAGCATTTTCATGTGGAAGGTATGGGCTATAGTGTGATGAAAATGGTGAACTACAGTGTTGGCAACAGATGCAAAAGTATTTAATTAGTGGACCTTTATCTGTGATACTATAGGTGTTTTCCTGTTTTCAGGACAGAGTATCGGAGTTGCCAATCGGACCTGAGCCTCCCTTCTTTACAGAAAATCTTTTCAATTTTGTGCCTACAACACTGCTTGACAGAAAACCAGCGAACACCAGCTTTGGAGACGTCCTGCAGCAGGTTTATCCCGTCTACAGACAGGTAAGAAATGCACCTTCACCCTCCTGTGGTATCCCTCAGGGCTCAGTTCAGGTCCCAGTTTTATTTCTGCATGAAGCTGATTTTTGGTAAATTCCTCTTTCATTTCCAGCCCTGTTTGACTGATTTATGAAATAAGAGAATTTCATTAACTGCAAATTATCGTTGTAGTTTGTAATTATTTTCCAGCGTTTGGAAATTAGATCTGTGAGCTGTCGTGGATGGTTTTAGTAGCAGCACCTAAATAAATCAACATTAATGAAGAATGACTGATGCTGACCACCTACGGTGCCAACCAGAACTCCACTTCAGCTGCAAAAATAGTCAGAGAAAACACTGTGGGAAGACGTCTGAAAAAATACTAACAAAAAGAGTCCCCCCAAAATGAAAAAAGATTCCAGAAATGTCCAAACTTAAACTTCATTCATAAAAAACTGGCGACTCCTGCAGTTTCAGTTTCACAAAGAGCACAAAAACCAACAGACTAAAGTTTACTTACAAATGTATACGTTCTCGTTTTGACGACAGAAAGTTCAGGTCAGAGGCAGTTACATGTGACAAGCTGCTAAAGATGTTTTCAACATGATAATACACTGTGCAAAAGTCTTGATCCAGCTTTCTGAAGATCTTTAAAGTGTCTCTTTGGACAATTTCAGTCCAGTCCTTGTACCTGAACATTTTCACAGGAACTGAACTCTGACCTATAAATCATTCATCATAAAAAGTCTCCTAACACAAGGATGAACCAGTGTTGTGTCGACACATACTGTAATATACAACTTAGCAAAGAACCAGTTTGAAATGTGATCTTTAGGCTCATTGTTACTAAAACATCATTTGTTCCCATTTCTTTAGTTGAATATATGAAAAATCAGGATTAAAAAACTATCTACAGCAGACGGACAGTATCTGAAAGTCATGTCCTTACGAAATAAGAACAAATCCAGCAAAGACCTGACACAGGACCTGAGAGATGCATCTGGACCTTCAGCTGATCCATCTACTGTTCACTGAAGCCTCATCAGAAATGGTCTCAGTGGAAGGACGGCTGTCAAGAAGACATTCTTAAGGAAGGGACACAGGGAGAAAAGAAGTGGACTGAACATGAGTGGAAACAGGTCTGATGGAGG
Organism: Etroplus canarensis; assembly: GCA_015106775.1. Lineage (NCBI taxonomy): Eukaryota > Metazoa > Chordata > Actinopteri > Cichliformes > Cichlidae > Etroplus > Etroplus canarensis. The sequence goes on along the minus strand of VUQH01071109.1, from coordinate 152 downwards.
GATGGATCCAAAGGAGGAGGTCAGAAGAGAGGTCCAACAGTGAGTGTCTACAGCCATCTGTAGAACACGGTGGAGGCTCTGTCATGGTTAGAACAAAATACAGCCAACATCCAAAGAAGAGCTTTGGAATGTCCTTCAAGAAGCCTGGAGAA
>VUQH01071105.1:0-14649 GCA_015106775.1 Etroplus canarensis | reverse complement strand
GGGATAGTGGATATATTGGACAAAGGATGTTGAAGATGGAGCTGCCAGGCAGGAGGAGAAGAGGAAGACCACAGAGAAGATTCATGGATGTAGTGAAGGAGGACATGCAGAGGGTGGGTGTGAGGGAAGAGGATGCAAGGGATAGGGTGAGATGGAGGCAGATGATCCACTGTGGCGACCCTTAACGGGAGCAGCCGAAAGAAGAAGAAGAAGACTGTCCAGAAGTGACCATTGCTTTCAAATCACCACTCGGCTGCTTCCGTCCCCCTAATGACCTGTGACGTCACAGCAGACAAACAACTCAGTGCCTGAAGCATCCCGGCGGTCACTCACTCCTGTGTAAACACACGTGTCATGACTGTTTGTCTTTGTTCTTGTCTTGAGCATCATGGGCTTATGTGTCGTGGTAGACCAGGAATCATCAGGAATGGGCTTGGCAATGTTCCAGTTTCCACTGGAGCCATACAGAAAGAAACTACTAGCTATCTGGATTGCAAACGTTGGGAGAAACGAGACCTGGAAGCCGTCGAAGCACTCCAGGTTATGCGCGGTCCACTTTACGGACGACAGTTTCACGAAAAATCCCACACTGGCCAAACAATCCGGGTTCCGCCTGCTGCTTAAAGAAAACGCAGTGAGTCTTTAACAATTTGCTTACAGTTACGTCTGAATGTGTGCATGTCACGTATATTTGCAGCTGAAATGGACTATTAGTATGGAATACAAAAAGCGTGTATATAAACCATGGGTGGATGTCATTATCTTATTAAAGACTTATCATGATTAGTTTCATATATGGTGTGTTGAGGTTGGTCTTTTGTAAAACTGAGGGGAATGAATAAAGCTAGTTGACGAGAGGGTGACATCCCCGTAAATGGTCCTAATATCGCTCGGTGTTCTGGATCTTTAAACACGCTTTTGGGAGGTGGAATATAGCTCTTTTTTAAACAAAGCTACAATTTCTGAGACAAAAATATACTGAAGATCATCTCTTACCAGTCCAGGTTTTGGGGTGGTGGATCAGCGGCCTCTGTGAATATTAAAGCAGAGACATGTTCATCCTGATCTCTGCAGTCCGCATCCGACTCGGAACTGCTAGCGCTTGGCTCATGGGTAAAATGCATGTTGTCAGCCCGCGGTTCAAACATATAACCTCGTACCTGAATGTTTAGGTTCACCTCAGGCTCACTTAATTCGTCCCGGTCTGCAAGAAAGCTCGCCATGTCAGGGATACCGGACCACTCCCACGACTGACTGAGCGATCGCGTTTGTCTGCTGAGACATTTCACCGCGTGCCAGCCCAGCTGCTGCGTGCTACAGCACTGAGCTTGGCAAATACCATAAACAGCGTGAACTCTCCAATATATTTTGGTTTTATCGTTAGTTTTATAATAAATATGGTCGGACATCATGTATCAAATGTTATTTAAAATATATACTACTGGAAAAGTGACTTTTTGTGATTTTTGGCAAAATCGTTTCATTTGACCTTTAAAGGCATTTGCTTATATCTGATGCAGTAATAGCTTATGATGAGCCCCATAACTGCAGTATTTACCAGTATATCAGATCTGAATGTCGGTGCGGTGTGTGTCATCACGGTTACAGCCTCTATGGAGCATGTTATGAGCCACGTAAATGGTTGGACGGAGCTCGGCTCGGAGCTGATTGATGCTGGCTGGACCGGCTCTAATGCTGTCTGGCTTGTGGCATACAGAATGTGACATTGGTTTGGTCTGGAGAATATTGATCTAGAATGGTTCTTGCCGAGCGCAGATATGGGGGGCTGTATTGATGTTCGCCATGGCTCTCATTTCAGGCTCATCTCACCCTGCCTCTGTGTTTGTGTGTGTGGGGCGGCAGCAGCAGCGCCGGAGGCTACTCGAGTGTGAAATCGTGTGACGTTTTCTCCATTGCGCTTCATTTAGCCACACATCGCCCATCTCTCATTCCTGACAAGTTTCTTAACTGCTCCAAAATGCGAGTGCCTCAGGGCGGGGTGGCAATGTAGCCCTGTCAGTGTACAATGAGGTGTGTGTGTGTGTGTGTGTGAAAGTGGGTGTGCGTTTGTGGGGGCTGAAGCGAGAGTCTAATAAAGCTAGCAGCTGCCATGGAAACCAGGGCAGAGGCTAACTCATCCTCTGTGTCTAGGGACCCATCAGGGCCTCGGCCATGGTACAAACACACGCGCGCGCGCGCACACAATCATGTACCAAAAGCATGGTAAATGACTCTTAGAGGGAGGCCTCTCATACACACTCTCATACAAACAGCAGACGAAGAGCCGTGAAATAAGCTATGGCACCACAAGAAATGGAAAGCAAGCTGGCTGTTCAATAGCCACTCTGACTCTGTTTCGTCTCACACACACACACACACTGGTACAGAATGACATGAGAGTCAGGATGGCTTAAGATGCTCAATATCCAGCTGTAATCCTCTCCCCTTTCTTGTTGTGTGTGTGTGTGTGTGTGTGTGTGAAATAGGTAGATAAGAATGACAGCACACTCAGGTTGAAGCTATGACAGTACCATTCTCAGTGTGACAGGTTTATTGCATTTTTAATCTCTGTTTACATAAACCCTCAACATCCAGATACACACACACACACACACACACACCTACACACACCTCTATATATCAATGTATAGGTGTGTGTGTGTGTGTGTGTGTGTGTGTGTGTGTGTGTGTGTGTGTGTGTATGTGTGTATATGTATGTACACACACATACATACACACACACATACATACACACACACCTCATCATCCCTTCTCTCGCTCTCACTCAGACAATGAAAAGGGCAGCGGAAGCCAATCAAAATGATCTCTAATGAGAATATTACCCATCAAGTTATGTGTGTGTAGATATAAATGTGTGTGTGTGTGTGTGTGTGTGTGTGTGCGTGTGTGTGTGCGTGTGTGTGGGCGGTTGGGTGGATGGCTTGCCAAGCTTCATCTGACATTTATAAAATGAATTGCAGGGCACACGCTGAGGAAATGGCGCACGTCTACGCGTTACGTGATGCAGGTTCTCCCCCGGGCTCGCACTTGACAAATCTCATATCCTCGCTGCGGACTGAAATCCCAGCGGAGAATTAGACGATTGCAATTGAAAGCGTGATTGAAAGGTAGATGTTGGCGACGCCGAGCGCCACTCTGGGTGCCACGGAGGTGTCACGAGATGAGGAAGGATGACAGCAGTTAAGGCGGGCGTCTGACTTGTTTCCTTGGCTGGACTGCAGATTCTGTTAGGCCAGACGAGTTCAGACTCAAATGACCCTGGTGGGGATATCAGCTTGACGTGGCAGCGGAGAATACGGAAAAATGAGGAGAGAATATGACAAAAAAAAAAGATGGCGGTACTTCTCACGTTTCAGTAAACAGATGATAAACTTAAGGGTTTTTTAAAGTCCTTCCTCTGTAATATGTAGCCAGAAAGGCTTCAGTAATTTAATACACTGGAAAAAGTAAGGCGTGTATGTATAGCTCTTTCTAACTGCTATAATCTCAGGGGGTTCGATAACGCCTACGTTATAAATGAGTAAATGAAAATGGCATCCCATAGTCTTAAACCCACAATGAGAACAAAGGAAACCACCCACTTCGCCTTACGAAAAGAAGAAAGAGAAGCTTCCAGGGCAGCACTTCAAAGAGAGGAAGTCTAAAGTGCAAAACTGGGCGTACATCATTCTTTCATCACAGAAAGAGTCTGCCTTGTTGATCATCCTCTATGGGAAACAAATATTAGAAGATTTTCTACGAGATTCTTTTCAGTGTACCTTCAGCTGCTCTCTTGTGTTCTCCCCAAGGGGTCGCCACAGCCGATTAATTCGCATTGGTGATTTGGCATAAGCTTTACACCGGATGCCCTTCCAGGTGCAACCCTCCATGGTGAGAGGGGCTTGTGTCCCCATCTGGAATCAAACCAGGGACCTGTTGCTTGCAAGGCGAACGTGTAAACCACTACACTGCAGGATTATGCCGTTAGCAGCCAGTGATGCTCATCAGTGAAACAGCTTCTGTAAAACCTAGAGGGTGGGTAGCACACATAGTCTCTTCCAAAAGTACTGGAATATAATAAGGCCAATTACCTTCTTTGCTGTGAAGACATTTTGGTGTGAGATCAAAAGATGAATATGTGAAGAGAGATCAGTCTCAACTTTTATTCCCCCCATTTACATCTAGATATGTTAAACACCACAGAACATAACACAATTTGTATCAAACCAACCAGTTCTTTGAGTGAGCAAAAATAATGGATAATGACAAGTGACGGGTGTTTCTTCTCATCAGATTGATCGTTTAATTATTAAGTTACTTTCAGTTTAATACTTGGCTCTCACCTGTGACGACTGGATTTGTGGCTAGAAATTTTTGACCAACGCGAAGACCAGAGGGATACAAGCATGTCATTCTGAAGCTGAGAAAAGGGGGGAAAATCCATCAGATGCATTTTTAAAAACATCAGGCACAGCCAGTGCCACTATTTGGAATGTCCTGAAAAAGAAGGAACCCATCGGTGCACCATGCAACAGGCATCACATTGGTCATCCAAGGAAAACAAGTGATGACAGACAAATGGTGAGAACAGTAAAGAAAAAACTCTAAAACAGTCTGTAACATCATAAATAACCTCCAAAGAGCAGGGGTGGAAATACCACAGTCCACTGTTCACGGGAACAACAATATGGAGACCATACTGCGAGATGCAAACCACTCATCAGTGTCAGAAATCAGAAAGCCAGAATTTACAAAAGAGCACGGAGATGAGCCACAGCAGTTCTAGAACGAAGATTCCAGGGAGGTTTGGGACTAAGAATGCTGTGGTAAAAGGCAGAACCAATGAAGAAACAAGAAATCTGGTGGAGTCTGTGGCTTGTAAGCTCGATGCAGTTATCTCGAGCCAAATATAATGTATTTTTGACTGAAATTTTGTTGAAAACATTCTGTTCCAATACTTTTGCTCACTTGAAAAACTGGCTGGTTTGATACAAAATATGTTCTGTTCTTTGTTGTTTAACATAGCTAGCTGGAAACACCAGGGAATAAAAACTGAAACTCTGATCTCTCATCTCATGCTCATCTTTCTCTGTTCAGTGCACAGCAAAAACAAAGGAACTGGTCTTGCCGTTCCAATACTTTTGCAAGGGACTCCTAATGCTGTAAAAGAACATTCATGCTCTAAAGATGATGAACCTGTTCTCTGCTGTGTCTCGCAGAACACGCTTTACACAGTAAAGGGTTTTTATAGCGGCTAAATTATGTTTTATATTCTATTCAATACTTGTATAATCATTAAATGGTAGTGCTTTAATGTGTTGTAAAAAGAATTAAACTGTTAGCAGCTTAATAGCAACAATAAATAGTAGTTAGAGAATTTGCCATTAAAAAGCTGAATGTGATTTTACATTTACTCCAAGTTATAGCACCTCTCATGACAAGAAGGAAAACTAGTTATAGGAAAAAATATGATTTATCTTATTAATCTTTACAAACCCAGAGACTGAGAGTCACTTTTGTACATTTCGACATCTTTCATTTATGGCTGCATGAATTTTGAAATGTCTCCTTTAGAAATAAAGCAGTTAAAAAAAAAAAGATTATTTTAACCCTTTATCAGCTACGAAACTGTATTTGGTAACTTAACTGTAGAACCATATGGATTTCTCCCAGCCAGTCAGTGAAGATCGTTATAGTTTCACAGTTGTGCTTAGGAAGGTTAGCTGACTCTACCTACAGAGGACTTCACAATATGAGCTTTCAGTAACTGGGAGCCACTGAGGTTGAGATCTCTTCTCTGAATGGGTTCTAAAGCAAACATACAAATCTTTAGTAAATGTCTGATAACCTGTTCACTTATCTACCACAGTCAGCTTCAACGCACTATATGGACAAAGTACCACCTACATGTTACAGCTACAGGAGCTTCTATGACATCCTATTCAAAATCCATAGGCATTCATATGGAGTTTGTCCCTCTTTGCGGTGAGAACAGCTTCCACTCTTCTGGGAAGGCTTTCTACAAGATTTTGGAGTGTGTCTGTGGGAATATTTACCCATTCATCCAGAAGAGCATTTGTGAGATCAGACACTGATGTTGGCCATGAGGGCTCACAATCTCTGTTCTAACCCATCCTAAAAATGTTTGATGGGGTTGAGGTCAGGGCTCTATGTGGGTCAGTCAAGTTCTTTCACACCTAGCTCATCCAACCATGCCTTCATGGAGCTTGCTTTCATCCACTTTCATCAGACTGCCAGATGGAGAAGTGTGATTTGCCACTGCACAGAACACATTTCCACTGCTCCAGAGTCCAGTGACAGCGTGCGCTACACCACGCTATCCAGTGCTTGGTATTGTGTTTGGTAATGTAAGACTTACATGCAGTTGCTCAGTCATGGAAACCCATGACATGGAGCTCCCAGCGTACAGTTTTTGTTTTATAAGTGATACCAGAGGAGCTTTGGAATCCTGCAAAGCATCTGTGAGTTTTATGCACTGCAAGTCTCAGCACTCAGTGACCCCCCTCTGTAATACTACATGGTCTGCCACTTTGTGGCTGAGTTGCTGTGGTTCCTAAACACTTCCATTTCCAATAATATCACTTATAGTTCATCGCTGAATATCTAGGAGGGAACAAATTTCACAACATAACTTATAGCAACAATAGAACAACCCATTCTTTCACAAATGTTTGGAAAGGCAACTGCATGGCTCGGTGTTCACATTTACACACCTGTGGCAATGGGACTGAATGAAACACCTGAATTTGGTTATTATGAGCTGTGGCCCAATACTTTTGTCAATGTAACGTATGTCTTTTAATGGTGTGAAAAATAGTTGAAAAGGTTGGGTGAAAGTAACCCAAAGCAATCAGGATAATCCTTGACAATTATTGATCAAAAGTTAGCTGAAAAGAATGGATAGATGGCTAAAATGGTAAGCTTTGCTTCTCCAAATTGCCATGGTACAATGCATGGCAACCAGTTTTGTATAAGTGCTAAAGTTTGGAATCATTTCATAAGATTTGGTAGTCAAAAGAAGCGGGCAATCACTAGTTAAGGGTACACTAGTAGTTCCCAAATACAGTTTATTAATCATATTAATCCCCCAATTGTCCAACATATGCGTTTTCCTGTTATTTATTTATTTATGTGTTTTGGCAGACATGCGACAAGAACAGGGATGTTGTGTTGTTTTTCACACAGTCTATTTGGCCTTTCAGTTTCTGTGGATATTGGATACTGTAACTCACCAAACACGTCTCATATTTATTCTACACACAGCCTCTGCCCCCGCAAACAAATTAAATCCCTTCCTATATGCCAGGGTGCTTTTTCCCTCTTGGGCAAAGAGAGTGTCGCAGTAGAACTACTGCCATGTTTGTTGGTTGGAGTCTGATTATTTACTCTTGCACCTGTTCAGTAATTTTGAGGCTCCAAAACAATCCTGCTTGCGCTGAGTCGCTTGGAGTGGCGCAGCTGTGGTTTTACTTTTGTATTTGCTTTATGAAATTGCACCTCTTAGCACAAAACACAAGTGCAAACAGGTTCTTTTGTTGCTGTTGTTTCGGTTGGCTCATATGAACCCTTCCACGTATGTCAATCCTGAGTTGAGATGTTTCAGAGTTAGCTCCAAATGTAAGACAAAAATTGAACAATAAGAACCACTGTAATGACTTAACATATTCAGGCCTGTCACTGATAATTGGACTAAAAACAGGAAAATATACAGAGAGTGGTTGCGTGCAATGCTTTCTCCTTCTATCTTTTCTGTATAAACAGTGTGAGGGACAAAGAGATGCCTCATTTCCTTTAGTAACATGGGTGATCTTGAATGAAACAGATGCCTGGTCTATTGAGTCTTCAGCAAGGACTTCTGGATCTTTAGGTCATCTTGTCCCAACTCAGTAACCCCTGGTGTGATTACCAAAGGGGAACAAATTCTTAGTAATGGGTCCAATTATGACTAATTATTAGGCAGAATTTGATTAATCACCATACATCCCAAATAAAATAATTTCCCAAAGCACCGAGTGTATTATCATTATCATTATCATTGCTGATTATCATTATTAATCACAGCCATTATTTTAAAGTGGCAGCCTCATTTGCAGTTTGTTCAGAACAGTATTTGTTATTTCAATCACAACATTTACACTCTAGGTACTTTATTCTGTGGAAGCAATCTTACTTACCACTATCTGGTTGTTAATTTAAACGGGTAGCTTTTATAAATTAGATACTTCTGTAGTAAAATTATCATCTGAGCTTAAAAAGTTTGTGGTTGCAACACTGAATTCACCAAGAGTTTATGATTAAATTACAGTTACGTTTACAGTTCAAACGTGAAGAAAATACTTGATCATGTGTCTCACAGTTGTGGATAAGAGGAACTCAGCTGGGTTGCTCTTGACTATTGAGAGGAGCTGGAACAATCACATTTATATGAAATGACTGCAGGTGCAGTCTCAGTGCAGTACAAGTTGTGAAGCAAAAACCTCACCTGATTTAAATTTGGCTGATCATCCTTTCAAGGTCATCCTAAGCATGTCTGGTCTACATCCAGCGCAGCTGCTCTTTCTAGATCATTGAGTTCCGTATTGACCCCTACACTTGTGCGTCTGCAACGCACGCATCCTGATTTTCATTTTGCAGAAGTGGAATAAGTGGAGAAACGCACATCTGTTGAGCGGGGTAGATGAGTGAGGCTTGTGTTTGGGTGGCAAAAAAATGTGTTTTCATTGTACTGTGTGCTGGAAACAGCCCGTTCTTATTCCCTGGGTGTCAGTTTGTGGTGTTACGCGGAAGATGTCTGTGCCACCAGGTTGTGGCATTATCCACATTGGTCTCTCACTACCAACCCTTTATATTCAGTTAGTGTTGTGTGGGGGTGTGTTTTGATGACCTTTTCTGATCCCTAACCATGTAGTTTTCAACCCTCTGAGGTCTACGTCACAGCCTGTCCTCCAACATAAAATGACGTCCTAGGTAATTTGTGCATACAGGATTTTATGACCAATATTTACTTTTTAAATAAGAGACCTCTACTGGTTGTACCGAAAACCAGCAATCTGATGTCATCACACATTAACGTCCGACTTTCCTTACCAATCACAAAGAGGATCGGGATTAGCCACTGAGGGGAAACTCGCCGCTAACCTTAGCTTTGGCTAAATCAGCCTTTATATGAAGATTATGACATTGTTTCCGACACTAAGAGCAAAACATCATTGAAAAGCACTTGCTACATTTGTTCTCAAACTCATTCATGAATATTAACTGAACACTGGCTGACGTTAGCTCATTTACTGCACTGTCAACAGAAACACACCTGCTGGTAATGTCTTCAGAAACACACTGTTACAGCGGCCAGAGGTGATTTATCTCCCACTACCTGTAGGGATGTGAATTTTGGTAACGCTCAAATCAGTCATATTTGAGGGTCAGAATATGTCATTTTTGTTCTTTTAGAAAATTTCTCTCCCTTCTTTTTGTTTTTTTCAAGAGTACATCTCATCTCTGAAACACAGGGTTAAGATTCAGGGCTAGGGTTGGGATTGTCACCAGTGATGACCTCAAAAGGTTCACTTAGGTAGTTTTTAGCGCCTTAAACTTCTGAGGTCTGAGTCATCACCAGTGACGGCCCTTATTCTAACCGACCCCATGCTATCAGAATGTATGTTGTTCTTTTTAAAAACATCCTCTTAAATCATAGCACAATCTATTTGCATTTTTTCCAAAAGATAATTTTTTGGATAATTTGTCAGACCTCAGAGGGTTTTAACCGAACGGAACAAAACAAACTGCAAAACACAGAGGTCTCGATGGGATCCAAACAGCAATTTCTTTGCAGACAAACTTATTGACACCACCATTCATCTATCCAACCTCCTAAGCTCAACTTGTAAGTCTTTAAAATGGTAGCATTAGCTTTTGGTGGTCAGTAAAGCTGCGGTCAGTCAATCCACCAACATCAACAGACATCTAGTGGGTAACAGGGACAAAATGGCACCATATCTTCCTCTGGCATTTGGACCAGGTGTGTCCAAACTTTTTTTAGAGAGCCAGATTTATTAATGGGTAAAAGCTCAAGGGCCAACTATCCCTCTTGACATTTTTTGGAATTATAGACACTGCAAAAATATCTCGCAGGGGGAAAAGTCTCCACAGTTTTCACAACAAAGTTTTTGGTAAACCCACTCTCCATCAGAGGCCTGTGTGAACGGCCCTGCTGTGAAGCCAAGCCAGCTTCGAGTTGCTTTGCTTTTTCAGCACGGTCGCTGCCTGTTAGCTTGTTGTAAACAGCAGCATGTTTTGTCAGACAGTGTCTCTGTATGTTGAACTCTTTATGCATGGCAATGCTCTCTTGGCAAATTAGGCAAACACAGCTAGTTCACTTACTAGTGTAAAATATTGGAGTTTAAATCTCTCACCATCACTATCAAATTTCCTTTTTTTTTTTATAGCTGCCAAGTAGCAGAAATGATCCAGAAGCTTGTAAGATAGATCATATAGTGCTGCCACCATGAGATGAAAAGACAAATTGCATTTTAAGGACAAGAGCTACAAGCCGTATAAAATCTGATCTCGGGTTATTTTTGGACTTTGGACATGTCTGATGGAAACCCTAATGGCATTGACAATGTCATAGTACTCCAGCACACAAACTTCCTAGTCATTATCACAGAGTAAAGGATTTCATCAGCATTACTGTACCCACCTGTGCGGCTGTGGCTCAGGAGGTAGAGCGGGGCGCCCTCCAACGGGACGGTCAGCGGTTCGGTCAGCGGTTCGATCCCTGGCTTCTCTGGTCTATGTGCCAAAGCGTCCTTGGGCAAGACACTAAACCCCTAATTGCTCCTGATGCGTCCATCAAAGTGTGACTGTGTGTGTAGATGGGTGAATGAGGCTTGTCGTAAAAACTGCTTTGAGTGCTCAGTTAGATATAAGCACCAGTCCCTTTACCATTCACTTCAGTAGGAACTCAGGGTTTCTTTGTTGCTTCAAGCGGCCTTCTTCCCTCTGAGAAAATTAAATACAAGTGACATCGTACAACAGCAGGACCCGCAGACATCTCTAAAGTGAGTTGTGCATATTAACACACGTGGAGCAACAGCAGTCATCTCACTGATTACTCATAATTATCAATTTCTGACACGGAGACAGAATCTGTCAAGATCTAACAGTAAACAGACGTGTACTGTCTTTGTTAGGAACACAGAAGATGTGGTGTGATTCCACTGAGAAAACACAACAAGCCTACTTGATAAACCATAAAATCCAGGTTGGGCATGTAGGGCTTTGCTGCAGCGGACATTACACAATATGCACCACACTTCCTCAACCTATATGCCATTACCCTATAGCTTCAGCACTGGGGCACACTAAAATGTTAGATGCATGGCAGTCTTTCTTTCATCTAATGTTTGTGCGCACGCACACACACACACACACACCCCAAATGTGCAAATCTGCACTTTATGGGCCAGTCGTGACTCTTAGTTGTTGCACACCTGAGCAAAAATTTGGAAACTCGTAGACACTTGGTACGCTTGTTCATCAACAAAAGGCGAATAGCTGAAGGTGATCACAACTAATCACAGCTTAATCATTCTTACAACATTTAATAGGTGCTTAACAAATGCTTTGAGTGCACATTTCCCACCTCCATTAATTAATTCCACTCAGTTGGTGCTTGCCTGCCAGCTATGTAATGTCATTAAACTGGCCCCATACAGTAAATTGACTATTCACAGCATTGTAACATTAGCTGCAGATATGGAGGAGTCAAGAGCTGGACCAACCACAGCTGGGTAGTGTGAAAACAGCACTAGCTCACTTCCCCTGTGTTTTAACAGCTAAACGCCATTACCATTTTTTCCATAGCTTGTCCTTAGTTACATTTTTGTCACTGTTACAGCATCTGAAATACAGCTCTTGGGTTTTTTTTTTTTTGCAGTTTCCTTGAGTAATGCCTGGTCTGACCCTGGGGTGAATTTGCTGGAAGATTGTTGCATTGTGTTAACACACACCTGAATTCTCCTGACCGGCAAACTGCCAGAAATTCTGCTTTTACAGAGGCGATCACTGGCTGATGATCACTTAACCAAGGCTGCTTGATTAGCAGCACCTGGCTGCTACTTACCTTCTTAATTCCTGAGGAAGCAGAAAGAAGCTCTGGAATTTCATTCAACAAAACTGAAACAAACTTCTTAGGTGATATGTACCACACTGCAAGCTGCACTTTTTGCCACAACATTTCTTTAAAATGCTCTAAAAAGCAGCAAAACCACAAACAGGGTGGGGCGATCCAGTTTCATAATTAGCAGATAACTTTCAGTGATGGATGCCTGTGTCAGCACATTTCTGGTCCAAAGCAGCCACACCCCTAATTTTAGGGTCTACCGGTATCCAAAAGGATGAGTTATTATACAGGTCCCCAACTTTACTAGTGTTATCAAGGGGCACTCTATCCATTGAGAACTCAACTGTTGCTTGTACAAGGCTGTAAAGATGTCTCTTAATGCTATAAAGTTGGGGATTTTAACATAGGAGTCTATGGGATTGACTAGCTTTGGAGCCAGCCTCAAGTGGTTTTTTCAGGAACTGCAGCTTTTTGTCATCCAGCTGTCATCCACAGCGAGGCATCATCTGTAAATCACAACAATTGCTACTCCTCCTACGGGATTGATAAGAATGAAATCAAACTTACGCACAATGCTCATCCAGCAGGTCTTCGTCCAAATTATGTTCAAAGTTGCATTTGACATTTTACAGATGCCATTAGATTTTCACAAGAATCACTACTCCTCATAGAGTATTGGTTAGATTTTAGTGAAACTTGCACATGGTGAAACTTGCACATAATGATTACCCATTAGGTAATCATTAGGTAGGTAATGTTCAACATCAAGGTCGTGGTCACATATGTGGTTTTACAGGCACTTTTCCATTTTCACAAGAATTGCCACTCGTAGACTAGCGGGAAGGTTTCAGCAAAACTTACACTGCAGCAATCACCAGATAGATCTTCACCCAAATTGTGCTCAAAGTCACGTTCCTATTTGTTGTTTTATGGGAACTTTTCCATTTTCACAAGAATCACTATGCAGAGTATTGGTCAGGTTGTACTGAAACTTGCACACAGTGATCTTCTAGTAGGTCTTCACCCAACTTGTGCTTGAAATCAAGGTTGCCTTTGTCATTTTACAGGCATTTTCAGAAGAATAGTAAGTTTTAGGAGTAGTGGTATGGATTGTAATGTTCATAAAATGCATGTACGTGGGTGCCCTTCTGTAATAATGTCTTCAGCTGGGTTATGGCTGTTGAAGAACTAGGATCATTGGCCTGGACAGGACTGTGAACCTCATTGATTTCTCAACTACTGTAATACAGCCAAGCAATGACAAGAAAACTTACAACTTTCTTTCTGTAATTGAATAACCTGTGAATTGTGATGGATAGTGAGCCGGATGAGCTACTACATCACTGACGTTTTGTTTGGTACTTTGCCGTTGGCTTCATTTTTCACTTCTTGAGGTTGCTGCTTGGTTTCCTTTGATTGTTGTGCACGTAACTGGTTTGCAGCATCTGGCAATTTTGACTTTCTTTCCTCCGCCCTCTCCATCACCTAGTCCTCACAATATTTGCAGCACGTGTCACATTTTCCAAAAACGGCATTCGTCACTGCTTCCCAAAGCGCGCTAATCCAAAATGACAAGCTAATGCGCTCCACATCGAATTGTTTGGCTTCAATTTCGCAAAACTACCCTGTTAGATACATGAGAAAACCTGATGTGAGCTGTCAAACGATGAGACGCCTTACATCCTGTGAGGGGAATTTCTTCACGAAAACGCTGAGTTCCTGTCGTACTTCTGTTTTTTTTCTTCTTTTCAAGCTGAAAAGTTTTGGCTAACGGCGGCTCGAAGCCCAAAATAGAAGTGGCGCGCTTAGCCGAAACAGATGCACGTGCGCATCATTTCGAACTGCTTCACCGCAAGAAAACGTGCACCAGACACACACACACACACACACACACACACACACACACACACCAACACACACACATTGACTGGGAAACAATAGATGGAGAGGGGACACCTGCTCGCCTCATACACCCTCCTTCTCCTCTCCATCCCTCCCTCCCGTCCATTAGGATTCAGTTCAGGGCTCGGCTCTGTCTCTGTGAGTAGGTTAGCCATGCATGTCATGGCGAAATCCAGTGAATGATAATGAACTAAGCAGTGTGTGTGTGTGTGTGTGTGTGTGTGTGTGTGAGAGAAAGGGAGGAGGAGAGGAGGTGGCACGCTTGCTGAATCACTCCCTCTATCCATCCCTCCATCCATCGAGCCATCCATCCATTCCTCCTCCTCCACCACCACCTCCTCCTCGTTGGTGGTGTGTCGGCTAGAAGGACGGCCCCCGTGCTCTGACACACACACACACACACACACACACGCAGACACACACCTCCGCGATGTGTCACTACCCATTCCACCTGCCTCTTCTCGTCATTTCCCGCTCGCCGTTCCGTCTACCTACACTTGCTCTTTCCCTCCCTCTTGTCCCTCAGTTTGTCTTTTTTTTTTTTTTTTTTTTCCTTTTTTTTTTTTTCTTTTTTTTTTTTTTTTTTTTTCTTCTTCTTCTTT
>VUQH01071103.1:0-12126 GCA_015106775.1 Etroplus canarensis | reverse complement strand
CCGGGTCACTCTCACTTTTAAGTTTTTAAGCTGCACTAAAACCACCTCCGAATTGGACACTCACTTTTTTTTCTTTTAATTACCTTGTATAGTGTAAGTATAGTAGTAGTACTTATTTATTCTTAACTTTTGTATATTTTGTATATTTTATTTATTTTTAATCTTATACTTTCAACATTGCATTTGCACTGAACACCAAAACAAATTCCTCGTACTGTGAAGTGTTCTTAACTGTTCCTGGCAATAAACGGTTTCTGATTCTGAAAATGATGGCTTGATATCATGCTCAGAGTATGAGGCAAGCCATAGGCAAGCCAAACATAATGCCCAGATCTCATAGTGATGAAACTTGTCTTGTTTATATGACCAATAGTCAAATTCCCAAATAAATATTCAGCTTACAATGAAAAGCTGAACTGACACATTTCAGTAACAGAAACAATTAATCACTCAAAAAAAAAGCTTATTCTTTTTCTGTCTCTCAAAGCACTTTACCAGCACTGGGAGCTGTTAGGTCAGCTTCACCATGACCTCAAGCTGAGAGGGCTTCTTAGCCTGCCTACAGAGTACTTTTGTATTTTCTGATGATATGTGTTTATTCTAAAGTAAGTATTTCTACTTCAGTTATATATATATATATATATATATATATATATATATATATATATATATATATATATATATATATATATATATATATATATACATATATATATATATAAAAAAAAACAAAGAACAACAGACAAAAAACAACCAAAAAAAACCCAACAGTTTCTATAAAACACATCATGACAATCATGATTTAAAAACAAGTTTTAATGAGAAAAAAATCTTGTTACTTCAGAAGCTATAACAAATTACACAATTCAGATTAACCGTTTGTAAAACCTAAAGGTATTATAAAGTTCACAGAAGACCTTTTAGGATATTTTTTGTTTGTTGTTTTTTTCTACTGGAATGATTGAAATCATTTATTTTACTCAGTGTGTAACACTTTGTAAATGACTTTTTTTAATCCTAAAACAATGCTATTACCTTTTTGGCATTTAAACGGGCATTAATGTATTTTACTTACAGGGAACAAATTAAATGCTCCACCACTGCTCAAGCTCTTTCCTTTAGGTTACTGGCAGAGTTGTGTTCAGATTTTATTACATGTATAGTTGTTACTTATGGGGCATATTCTGTTAATTTTATAAATTAAAACTACTCAATCAAAACTCTTGAATTTGACCAAGATATGGTACAGTATAAGTCTGAAAGCTTTATTCATTCTAGGCATTTCATTGCTACACTACAATAAAATACTTTCATTTTCATCTAAAAATGGTCCTCATTTGATGCTATAAAAGCAACAGCTCATTTCCCCAAATATTGATTAGGCTCACAGGAATGATAAAATACATTATATGCAGTCTATGGGATGTTATGTAATTCTTTGCAGGCGTAGATTCTTTCTCATTACACAACACTAAACATTTAGTAACACAAAGGCAAAAAAGATTAGAATAACAAAAGTTATAATTCCAGGGAATGAGAAACAACAAGGAAGAGTGAGGAGTCACTTATATAAACTTATATAAACCCAGCACACAACTTCATACAGCTGCCCTTAGTCATCAGGGACAGCAACTACAACACAAAGATATAAACACAAGTGCAAGACAATGACAGGATACATGACGTAAGTTTATGGAAGATTGACTGCATTGTAGTGCATAAGAAGTACTGTAGAAATTAGTAATAACTGTGTTGTAACCTTTCTGTATTATTGTTGTAATTTCATCACAACAGGCAGGTGTAGATGTCAGGTATTAAGTAAGCCTCAGGGCAAAGTGCAAAAGTGGCATCTTATTAATCCAGCATGTGAGAACAGTCAGAGGTAACTGCTTAATATTAGTGAAATTCAGATTCTGTGGGAAAGGTTTAATTAATATTACGGTTCAAAACTAATGGACTGGAATCTTATTAGTGGTTTGAGACAAACTGTGAAGGAGCCAGAGCTGTAATTAATAGAATTTGAAACAAATGTATTTTTATTCCCTGTTTAACTCTGAGCCACAGTATTGGGAAACAAGCCACTTAGATTTACAGACTCAAGAGACCAGACAAAGAAGACATGAAAGAGGAACTATTGCTCTGTTCTGCTTAGCTGCGCACGTATTTATAACCAACGAGGAATATGATAGAACACCCCTCTAAAAGCGATGACTGAATTGAAAAGTCAGACAAGACAGGCCAGCAAGACGACACAGTTTGTCACTAAGAGGGACAGAACCAGGCGTGTCTTTGGTGAGCAGGCCTGGACAGATGAATTCTTCGGCTTCAGTAAACTGTCACATCATCAGTTCATGGTGTTAAGTTTGAAATAAAGGAGACAACAGAAACAAGGCTTTTTCTCTAGAGAAGGCTTCAAACTGAAACATATCAGGTTTGTCTGTCTGAAATCACAATAATTATCTAAATTCAAAGTGACATATCAATACAATATCTATGATATATTTTTCTTAACACTACTTATGTATGTACTTATGTCACAAGTTTATCTTGTGTGCCCATGCACAGACACACACATACACACAAACACACACACAAGCACCCATCCATCCATTATTTTAACCACTTATCCTTCTTAGGGTTCGGGGGTGACTGGAGCCTATCCCAGCTGTTACAGGGCAAGAGGTCGAGTACCCCCTGTAGGCCCCCCAGTCTATCACGGGATAACACAGAGATTTGGACAACCACACAGTCTGACATCCACACCTTTGGCCAATTTAAGGAACACCAAATAATCTAACAGACATGTCTCTGGATTTTGGGAGGAATCAGGAGTGCCCAGAGGAAACCCATGCAGGCTCAGTCATTCCACATAGAAAGGTTCCAACTGACCAGGAGGTTTGAACTTAGAACCTTCGTCTATTGAGCTGACACTGCTAACCTGAGCACTACAGTTACTGGCAGATACAGGGGGCTGGTGGAGGAGACTTAAATAAATAATTGGAGACATAGGCAGAGAGGAAGAGAAAGCAGTAGTGTACATTCTGGGAGAATATCTGTAGTGAGTACTTCCAAAGTACTTCCAAAGACGAGGCAAATGACAGAAAGAGTCATATGCTATGCCTTTTAATCAGTGAACTCATTGAAGCAACACTGATCTCCAGACACTCTACTCAGTAAAGAGAAAGACAGTGGAAAGCAATGAAATAATCATAAATGTGAAAGTGGAGGGTGTTTTTTTTAATGCTGATTTATATTTACAGATTTGAAATGGTGTTATCAAGGCTTCTTTATTTGGTAAAATGCTGACAGTAAGAGTACATATAAGTATTTTTAAAAGAAGTTTGTTTAACTACATATAATTTCTTGCAGTCTAAGCAGTATGGTGTTTGGATAGATATGAACTGTGTCAGTGATATGCAGCAGCTTCATGTGAGACAGAAGAATGTGTCTGTGTATAGAACTAACATGCACAACAATTTTAAATGTAGCACTGCCCCTAGGGTGTGATGCAGTCAATAAAATGTTGAATTTTGACATGAGCACGCCTATTTTTTAGCTTAACTAAATAATCACTATTAATTCCATTAAGATACTGCTCAAATAGTTGATTGTAATTTTAATTTATTTACTTCAGTCAGAGCCCCTTAAATGCTATTTCCATCTTCAGCAATTTATATTTGAGTGTATGGTCTTCTAGCCTGCTAAAGATTGGATGGATAGAAGGATATCCGCTGCCGTGGGTTGGAATTGAGATTAGCTGTTATCAGCTCATCTTCTGGGATTGTTGCTGAAGCTTGACTGTGTGGCCTACATGAACTAACATGTTGCTCAATTTTGGGGTGAAAAATTCCTCCTTTGCCTTTGACATGAGCTTCACAAGGAAACTGTAAGACTATAACAAACTGCAACATTTAATTCTTTCCTGTAAGACTTTTCTTGGCTGCATCACAGTGCCTCAGAAGTTTTGTGTATGCATGTTTTGCATGTCTTTGTACTTGTACCCTCTACACAATGAACAATATGAAAGATAACAGTGCAATCTTTCCAAAGTTTCTGCTACATGACATTAATGTGTTAGTGTTTCATTTTACATATGAAAAATGAAACTATATCTCCTGTTAATTACATCCAAATAAAATGTAGTTGTTTTATTTATGTCATATGCCATCACTACTAGTATTACATTAAGACAAGTACAAACTTATTAACCAAATCAGAGTCTTTAAGAAGCTGCATTGTGTAAATGTCAAACACTACAAAATACACACACAGAGGCAAAGGTTTGCATTCAGATTGTTGTCCTGTTATGGTAAACCTCAATTTCTAGGACACAGTGTTGGAAAAGTAAATGTAAATACACTGCTCAAATATAAATTAAAGGAATGTTTTTTATTCAGAGTATAGCATCAATTTAATTAAACTTCTAGGATATTGATCTGGTCAGTTAAGTTGCAGAGGGTGTTGTTAATCAGTTTCAGCTGTTTGGTGTTAATGAAATTAACATGTGCACTAGAGGGACAACAATAAAAAGACCCCCAAAACAGGAAAAGCTTTACAGGTGGAGGCCACTGACATTTTTTTCCCTCCTCATGTTTTTTGACTGTTTTTCACTAGTTTTGCATTTGGATAGGGTCAATGTCACTACTGGTAGCATGAAGTGATACCTGGACCCTAGAGAAGTTGCACAGGTGGTCCAACTCCTCCTGGTTGGCACATCAGTATTTGCAGTCGCCAGAAGGTTTACTGTGTCTCCCAGCACAGTCTCAAGAGGAGGAGGCAGTTACTCTAGGAGAGCTGGACGGAGTTGAAGAAGGTCCTTAACCCACCAGCAGAACTGGTATCTACTCCTTTGTGCAAGGAGGAACAGGATGAGTACTGCCAGAGCACTACAAAATGACCTCCAGCAGGCCACTGGTGTGAATGTCTCAGACCAAACAATCAGAAACAGAGTTCATGAGGGTGGTCTGAGGGCGCAACGTCCTCTAGTGGGCCCTGTGCTCACTACCTGGCACTATGGAGCTCAATTGGCACTTGCCATGGAATACCAGAATTGGCAGGTCCACTACTGGTGCCATGTGCTTTTCACAGATGCAAGCAGGTTCACCCTGAACACAGGAAACGGACGTGAAAGGGTCTGTACAAGCCCTGGAGAAAGTTATGCTGACTGTCATTGTCAGACCCTGCACTGGTGCAGTGGGTCCTCCTGGTGCACGACAACAGCCTCATGTGGCAAGAGTATGCAGGCAGTTCTTGGAGGACAAAGGAATTGATACCATTGACTGGCCTGACTTACAGTAAATCCACCTCAGGGACATTATGCTTTGGTTCATTCGACGACGCCAGGTTGCACCTCAGACTGTCCAGGAGCTCAGTGATGACCTGGTCCAGATCTGGAAAGAGATCCCCCAGGACACCATCCATCCTCTCATTAGGAGCACTTCCTGATGTTGTCAGGCATGCATACAAGCGCTTGAGGGCCATACAATCTACTGAGTACCATTTTTAGTTGCTGTAATAAAAATTCAGCAAAATAGACTAGCCTTCCACATCATTTTTTCACTCTGAATTTTGGGGGGTCTTTCAGTTCCATCCTCTGTAAGTTGATAATTTTCACTACCATCAAATGACGCAGCAACCTTTCATTCCTAACATATTACCTAGTCCATATCAGTATTGATATCAAGCATAATTTTTTTTTGAGTAGTGTATATTGTCCTGTAAAGCCCTACTCATACCTAGATTTAACATGTTTTTTGGGTGAACATCACATTCACATTTGGCATTGTAATACATCACCACAAGCATCTCGAGTAATCACTTAGGATCAAATATGACTTTCATCAAAGTATGCAAATACACCAATAACTCTTTATTATATGCGTGTATAATATATGTGTAAGACAAAATGCCACAGTCCTGCACAGGCACAATTTTGCAAAACTGCATCTTCTGCAGCCACAGCTCAGAAGACTAATCTACTGTCAAATTGGAATCCATCCCAACCACTTAATTTGAGGCTCGTGACCTAATTATGATTATACACAAAGGATAAACAATGACTTTAAAGTGCTTAATTTTAAGTTGCCCATTTGGCAAACAGCCTTGGAAAAAGAAGGCTGCAAAAAGAAATAGCTAATAATACCTGCTCGTGCCCAACCTAGTGCAGGACTATGCCAGACACATTGTTTTTCACCATGAGGAGCCCCAAAAGCTGAGTAGGCAGTCTTTAACTAGGAAATAGGAAACATTTGCATAAAACTCCTAAAATATTGCACCCATATGAGGTCCTGGCCACCTCTTAATGTGGTCTGAGCAACTGGATATCAATGCATTCACATCTGAGCAGTCAAATAGTGATTGGCTCACCCAAAATGCAGATTACTGTCAGGTTTCTGAGTGATAATAGAACAACTGTGGTCATGGTCTGGTAAATTTGGATGAACACGTGACTTGGATAGTCTTTATTAAATTTGTTTTAATTAGACTTCACTATGCTTTAGAGCACCTTCATTAACAAAAATAAATGTGTTATAGGTCAGGGAACACTGAAGGTTATGCTTTCAAAAAACCCTGTTCTCTGTCACATGAAAGTGTGAAACAAGCAACTCTCTTAAAGTCTGTGCTTTCTTGATCTATCCAGTCTGTCTTACTTGTTCTAGACTGACCTGTACAACACTACTTTAGACCCACTTGAAAATGAAATGCAACATTTCAAAGGATTTTATTGGAATATAATACATTTACGTATCTAAAAACAATTCCATCGTAGTTACTGTGTGCTTTGTCAGTTGCGTGCAATCATGTCATTTTGGTCACTTACTGAAAAGACTACAGTACTTGCAGTACTACAGAGTACTATAGGTATCATGCTTTTCTAACAGCTCATTAAACGGGGAGGTGCCTTAGGTTGACCAGCACTGTATGACACAATAGCACAGGAGCACTGCGAACTCCCTATCTGCAGTAACAAATGCTAAAGTTGTGAAGGAAAGGCCAGATATTTATTGTGGCTGCTTTCTCAACCCACAGTGGCCTTGTGTGACTCTGCAAGGCACTCAGGATGAGTTAAGCAGGGGGCTATTTGTGGTTTGTTCTCCTGTCCAGAATGGAGGCCTAAGAGAGGGAGCACTCTCGCATCAATAGTAAACATGCGACTTAGCTTTCCTTGTATTATTAAGCAGGACACAAAAATTAATTCTTTAAGTGGAAGATAGAAGCTGGCTGGATATTTGGATGACTGCAAGGATGGATGGATGGAAATGGTCCAGATACAAGATGTGTGCACCCCACCTAGATGAAGAGAGGTGAACAGGATATTATAAAAAGAGATATCAGCAGTCTAGCCAGGAACAGATGGTGAGACTAAGCTACACACAGACAAGTTCTTCCTGCCAATACAATACTGACAGAGAACAGCATCAGTGTGTGTGCACAGACACATGTAAACACAGTCTTTGACTTGTAAAAGTCTTGATGAGGGAACGTCAGTGAACTCAAAGGCTGCATTGCTGTCACTGTCACACCCCCGGCCCTTCATTTCCTCTCTCTTCTTTTGTTTAGTTTCCTCTCCTTTTCAGGTTTCTGACTCTGCCAAGCCTCATCATCTTCCTCTCAGGCTCATTATCCACCCTCCAGAAGTAAAATTTTAGAATAATTTGTTAATACAAGCAAACACTTATACTTACTTTATAAATCCTATCAGGTTTTTGAGTTCAGTTCCCAGCACCAACATTTATGTTTGGCTTGTAAATTATACATTTCAGGTAGTAAAGAGGCATGATAATTAAATAAGCTAATGCAAAGAAGCTCTTAGGGACTATAAAAATGTAACATGAATGTGTAGTTCTCACTTAATTAGATTTATAATTCACATCAGACATCCTAACCTAAGTGTTATCCTGGGGTAAAGCAGGCGCCAGCTGGTGTGCAGTGTGGAGTCCTGGGAATCCTGGGGGCATGTCATAGTCAGGAGGTGTGGCCCACCTTAATGGGCGCATACTGACCATAGCACTGGTTATAGCACTCTTACACAAATTCCTATATATTATATTTCTTTTAAACCTTGCTCATGTTCTGTTTGTTTTAAAAGGACTTTTTCAGGTGAAGTGTATGATTGACAAGTTTTCTCAGTTGAAACATCAACATTTTTCTTTCATGTGACTGGATAAAACATTGGGCTGTTAAAGGCCTTCCTCAGGGCAACTGTTCTGAGAACTTCTCTTACATCATTCACCAGAACTGAGTTCTTTTAAACACAGGGTAATAAATAAATTTTTACTCAATGTTTACAGACTGAAATACGAAAAATAAATAAATAAATAAATCATTTTTGAATAAAGCAATTTAAGATTTTTAGACCAAGCAACAGCCCCAAACTAAAGACATTAAATTGATACAAAATCACATTTAAGAAACTGGAATCACAAACTGGAATCACGGACTATTTCAAAGTTTTATCCACCTTTGCTGCATGGCTGCAGTGATGGTAAAGATCTCCTATTGTGGGTCCCACTTTGCAGGACTGACTGACTTAGTTCCAGTTGGGGTTAATGCTAACTAACTACATCTGCATGGTTGAATGTGATGCTTAGTGGTGCTAATGTAACACCTCATCTTAAAAATCAACCAATTTTCTGCTTTCAAGGTCTGTGCATTCATATTTGATTAAAATACAAGTATATAGAAAATGACTCTAGTACTTATACTTTATTTTGCCAGTACTGATACCAGTTTAATTGGTGATTTAAGTGACAAAAATTATTCAAATTGTTTCTGATGATTTTCTGACAGTCAGATATTATTGATCAGTTAATTGTTTCAGCTCAAATAAAGCTATCATTTTGTCTGTTCCCTGTCTTTCTCTGACAAATTCTACTAGCTGAAGTGGCTGAATAATGTAAAACCTCCTCCCAGCTGATTCAAAAAGAAGCACAAGCTCTGAACTGACAATTCACACTCAGTGGTGAAGCTATTATTTTAGAGAGCTTTTTCCCCTGTCAACCTCCAGCTGCCAGTTTCACTCTGCTCTACGGCCTGACAATCTCGGTTTTTGCTTCTCCCCCACTGATGAAAGCTGTGGTTTGCATTGCTGCATGAGGTATCTTGGTTTTGGACAGTGCCTTCTCTACAGACTTCAGCTCCTGGTCATTGTGGTGTACTCTGTGTGTGTTGAGCAGCAGCAGAAGATGTGCAGCAGCATCTTCTCCTGGGGCACTCAGGGCACAGAGGTGACTCAGCTTCGCTCCCGAAGAACAAACTAGACAGGCTATAGCAAAATACAGTGACTTATTTTAAGAAGCTTCTGATCAGGTTAGTTTGAGATGTACTCATCTCACTATTTACTATTTATATCCTCAGTTTTATTGTACATTTCTTTCCTGATTCTATAGCATATTACTTTTTACCTTTGATGTGTGTTTTATTTCAGTAATACCAGCATATTCTTTGGGTTACTGTTAACTACAAGTATGAATTCAGTCCCCCTTTTACTTATCAGTACCCTGTTCATTCTATAAAAATTAAAAAATAAATGCAAAAATAAAATTTAAAGTACTTTTAAAAGCTTGCCAAGACCAGCATATCCTTCCAATACAAGCCATACATATTTTCCATTACAACTAGACGCCCACTACTTGCACTGATGCCGCTGCCACTGTTGATTGTAATTGCCATATTCTTGTTATCAAATATCTATACAGTTTACTCTCCCCAGGGAAATGAGATGGAGGAATATGAGTATGTGTGTTTGTTTACAGGTTAGAATAATGGAGGGTCCCATCGCTTTGTAAATGAGTGTTTGCTCATGCATATGAGTCTGTGTTTGCAGTGGTGTGTCACAACGTCCGCATCAATTTTTGTATCAATGCCAAGTTGATGTTTTTTTGCTCCAGCTTCAGTGCTGTGCCTCTCCTTCAGCTTTCCTCTCTCTGATTTTAAAGAGTTGTTTTTATTTCCTTGTGTGTCTAAAACCATCATGCATTTAAAATGATTAAATTATGGGAATGGAATGTGGCCAAGAATGGAGAGGGAGAATGGGTGGAGGATGGAGAGCAACAATGGCACTCTACTGAGGATTTTGGAGAGAAGTATTGGCAAAGTCAGTATGATTTTAAGAGTAAGAAAAGATGCACTAAAGCAGCTTCTTTATCTATATTTATTTAGTGTATGAAACTATGTATAAAAGACCACAAAAGAAGATTGTGTCATTTCAGTAATTTGGATAATAACAAATTAAACACCATCTGTGAAGTTGGTACCACATATTATTCATCGGTAATAGAGGAACACAAGGAGAAACCCAGGTTTCTCTTCAACTCTCTAGCCAGGCTGACAGCTGGCAGGTTCGGATTCAGAGCTCATCACTCATCAGTGACAACTACTTTTTTCCCTTTGACATTAAAAACACACCAAGAAACCCCAAAATAATGCATTAATAAATAATTCCTCCAAATTTTTTCAGCTGATTTCAGCTAAATGTTTAGAAACATGTCTAAATATAAGAACACGTGAGCAAATTTATAATCATAAATCTTTAACATGGCTACTGGCATCACCGTAGTGTAGATCACTTCTGTCTCTTCATTAATGATCTTTCTTCCAACTATAAATCCAACTATATACTGATGATACAGTGATTTATGTGCGCCACTTCCAAAGAACAAATCTGCTGAAAACTATTGCATTTACATATATTTCAACATGAAATGTTACCGTAACTATTAGTAGTCTAATTAGTATATTATTTTCTGTATTGATTCTTATCTTTCTCTTTAAGAAAAAATTACCACAAAAGGATCTTTTTGATTATAAAGAAGTGTTTTCAGTCTGTCAGGATTTCCTATAACAACATTCACTGGGAGTTTTTATCAGAGACATCAATACTTACCCTTCTTTCACTGATCAGTTGAAGGTGATATGTGAACATTAGAACCCTATCAGCTTACTGACCTTTTCTCTTCTTTTTTGTCTGTTGTCTTGTTCTTCATTGATCTCTGGTTGTTATAATGCAGCACTGTTTGGTGGGTGTGTTGATTTAGGTTGCAGTCAATATCTGTTATGTGTACTGTATGTGATCTTTATGATTATTTATTATTTAAAACCTGGCCAGGGACATTTGGCAGTACCTCTGTCTCATTTACAGTGTTCTGTTGATCAATAAGCCCTGTCATATAAAAAACAAATAAAAAAGAAATTAAATAAAACATTTTGCAGTGACTTACATTATCATTTGGCGCTGGTAATGCTTAAAAGTGGTGATGGCTGACAGATCTAATATTCAGCATCTCAGCATGATAATATGGACTATTTGCTAAAGTCCAGCTGAGGTGATAAAAATATCATTACTTTTGCATTTGGTCATTAATTTTTATGGTCTGCTGATTTTGTTGTATTCTGGAATTTTGTATGCATTTACTATGTTTCCGTTTACTGTAACATAGTACACACACACACACACACACACACACACACATATATATATATACACACACTACCAGTCAAAAGTTTGGGCACACCTTCTCATTGAATGGTTTTTCTCTATTTTCATGACTATTTACATTGTAGATTCTCACTGAAGTCATCAAAACTATGAATGAACACATATGGAATTACTTACTTACTTACTTATCCACTTCATCCCCAGTGGGACATTTGGCTGTAATGAGCTCCCTCCACTTGTTGCGGTCTTGGGCTTGAGCACCTGCTTCACCCCATGAAAGCCCCATCTCTTCCAGCTCCGTCATCACTATCTTTCACCAAGTAGTCTTTGGTCTACCCTTGCCAACTGGCATCCATCTCAGGGCAGCTTTTGTGATTCTTTCCTTAGGCCTTCTCAGAACATGACCAAGCCATCTCAGTCTCCTCACCTTTATTTCAAGGGACAAGTTCTTACAGCCTGTCTTGTTTAGATCTTCATTTGTGTTCTTGTTTGGCCAAAAGATATTACAGGCCCTTCGAAGGCAGCTGTTATGGAAAGCATTGATTTTGTTCTATACCACTCTCCAACTCTCTAAGCCAAACAGTAGCACTGACTTCACATTGCTGTTATATAGCTTGATCTTTGTTTTGATGCTGAATTGTCTGGACTTCCAGATGTTATGAAGTCTACTAAAAGCGCCTCTAGCTTTG